>CM040471.1:448686-460967 GCA_022758105.1 Pangasianodon gigas | reverse complement strand
CGTTCAACAAGCACATATGAGTGTGATGGTCGGGGGTGCACATACTTTTAGCAATATAGTGTAGCTATTCTATTAGCCCTAGCTCTACTCGACGGCCTTCAACACTGTAGTATTACGTGAAATGCTTGGAGCACTGTTGTGTCTACTGTTCCCAGGACAAGACAGAGACAATGGCGTTTGAATGATTATAGTGGAAGGAGGAGGGAAAGTGGTGGTGTGGAGTAGTAGAGATGAGATGAAGTAGACACGCTTTTACAGAACTACAGAGTTTCAAAATTATTTCCTCATCTGCCCTTACCATACTACAGGAACGGTTACAAATAACAGAACTGACAAACCACAAAAAGGTTACGACCTTTTACCACATGGGAAAAATACAGCAGCGCAGCAATCACGGAGGAGATGGACATGTGTCATTTTACACTGCTGCAAAAAAAAACAACAACAAAAAAAAAAGAAATGGCACTGTAAAAAAGAAAAGTTAAACATGAAATGCTAAAATCAACATCTCGTTTGCTTGGTATTTAAACAGTTGTTTAGACTTTAGCAAGTCCCGTGAAGCTTGTATTTAACCAGCAACGATCGATTATGTTCTGAACACCAAGCTTTGCCCCAGTAGTTCCTGATCTATACCCAGTTTAGAACAAGAACCAAAAAGGTTACTGGAACTACGACCCAGAAACTAAAGTCATCCCTGGTTCATTTTATGGGTGGGAAGTGAGCACGAGGTTTGTTGTGAAACTTGAACAACTGGTTTAACTCATTTGTCTCACTCACAGCTTCCCAGCAGTGGTTTGCAGCTGCACTAGTTACAGCCAGTGATGATCTTCAGGCCATTCCACACATTCCACTTAATGTTCTGCAACTAGTTCCTGTGTTCATAAACCCAGACAGGATGGTGATCTAGCTAACATCAGCACGCAACGTTTAGCTGGGGAGAACATCGTCTTCTGATGACACTTTATATTTTTTTCCTTCTCGCTTAGATAAAGCAGAATAGTGAGACTGCTAACTGTACAGTCATGTGTTACCTGAAGAAACGACGCTTACAAAAATTTTTGCTTTGTTGATCAAGGACAGATCACGCCCAGAGATCACCACGAGGTACGAAGCACAAAGGGATATGATTGGCTGAAAACAACAGGAAAATTAATCTTTTAAAAACTCTTAGCATTGTGCTAACTAAATTATTTAAATGTGTGCTGATGTTTCTGTGGTATCTGTGTTTAGGCCTCAGGATTCCTCTCTGGACCAGCTTCATTTTCTTCTCGTCCCTGGTGACCCGTATTTTATCGAGCGGCCGGTGAACACTCCTCGTTGGTTATTAAAGGCCTCACGCATAGTAATGCAGACTGTTGGTCCATCCGTGTCCTTCTAAATGTGGTTCTATAGCCTCAAACAGAACCATCAGAACCTCTCCATGACCACTGGAGACTTCTTCACATTCCCAGTAGTGACTGTACGATAGGTTTATGCTAATCCGACATTATAGCATACGAGAGATTAGCGTAAGATTAGCCTGGCAAAATATAGGAGGTTTGATGTATGGACATTATTGTGCACTAACCTTTAATCACTGTAACTAAAAATGAAGTGTGTGCAAAATACATAACTGTGTATTTATGAGTTTTAAAACAATTATATACTAATATAAATTTCCAGTAAAGTTTAGGAGCAACTTGGCTTTGTTTTTTGACCTCAGAGCTGTTCAGGGATGTTTTGTACACAGAATTTTTTATATTTAAATTAGTACACTGTTGGCAATTTACATATAATTTGTAATTAATTTACAAACAAACATCATGCACTTTATATGAAGAATGCATTGCTACATTTTATCATCACAAATTAAATTTATTATTAAACGTTATATGTAATTTATAGCTTTTTATTTCCCTCTAAATAATCCTGGTTCCAGTTGTTACCAATAGCCAAAGAACATTCAGGTTTATTAAAAACGTTTATGCGCTAGCTGTGCAGAAATTAACTGACGAGCAGTGAAACGTTAAACGCTAAAGTTAACCATGCTGCCCTCTGGTGGCCGGACATGAACATGTCGTTGTCCTGCTGCTACTGAATCACCACCTCATGCAGGTTTTAATGAGATCTGGATATTTCTGTAACACTACGGTCTCTGAAAACCCAAACAGGGATGAAAAGGCAATAACACTACAACAATTAATTTAACAAGCCACGTTACACAATCCCAACTTATTAATTTATATGCTGCGAGTTAACAATGCTGCCCTTTCTCAATAATTAATACATACTAAACGTTACTGCAGTAATACTGAAGTTCATTACGTATAAAATATTCATTAAGTGTTGGAAGTAACATGACTCCCTTTAAAACGGAGTGGCTTTGTAAATAGATAAAATTACATTATTGATTGTGTAACTTTTATATTTCATCATAAGCAGTATGTATAAACCACATAGTCACGCACTTCCTGTCATTTATGGGCTAAATGTAGATGCATTTGTCTTTGTAATAGTGAGCAATGTGTATTTAGATGCGTATTTACCCTAAACACCAATTTTATTCAGAATAAAACAGTCCTTAGAAACAACTGAAAGTTTTGTTAATTCCATGTTAATAGTTTAAGTGCATTTACAAGTACAGCTTTAACATAGATTAAAATTCGCTCATTCAACATCATCTACATCAACTTAAGACAAATATTCTTTAAAAAAAAAAAAAAAAACAACTAAAATAAAACTAGCAATCACATAGCTACATCTTAGTTTTTATTTATTTTTTTAAATAACCTGAATGTTTAAGGTTTAACAAAGTAAAAATTATCAATTGTATATTAAAATTACTGTAAAATCCACTTACCTGTTAGTGCCAAAGAGGTGAGAATGAGAGGGAAAATCCTCATCCTGAGTCACATGATGATCTACATTCAGACCCTTTAACTCCTAATTCATTAGACGCAACAAGGACATTTCACCTCACTTCAAGGGAAACACACCTGAATACAAAGGAAAGTTCACCCAAAAATCCCATCTTCTCTACCTCAGGTTTCTTAGAGTGAATAAAAAGTGCATTATTTTCCTAAACAGTGGCTTCTACAGCATCTGATTGTCCTTCATGCCATATCCGTATCTATTATAACTATAATATAATGTAAGAATTCAGATCAATCTTCAGTTAACATTTAAAACATTTTCACACAATTAACCCACTGACACTTTAACTGTTTACTGGACTGGTGCTTCTTATGCTTTAGGGGTCGTGATTTACAACAAAGCAACATTTCTGGACCAAAAACTAAAAACCAAACACAATAAAACAGATATTTTGGTGAAAAGTTTTCACTTAAGATACTTCTTCTTACAACTTTTTCCTTGTTTCTGAGCTTTAATGTGAAAGTCTGAAACATGTGTACACCAAATTTAAACTATTTCTATTAAACAGAAAAAAAATCCATCCACACCCTGTACTTTCTACACTTTGGCAAAAAAAAAAAAAACCAAAATAAGCTAATAGTTTTTATTTTTTTACAGATTCCCATTACTCCTCACTGCATTAAAACCTGCACCAAATGAGAATACAATAATGATCACGATTCCTCACTGCCTCACTTCCTAAGAACAATCAAAAAGTATTGTAATTCAGTGAATATTAAAATCCCTGTAAAGTGCACATCTAAAGCTTTAAATCAGGACAATTTTGCGTCCAATTACATTGAATTTTTTTCCATGCATGTAAACAAACAGATTTTTAAAACCTGATGGGACAAAACATATTAAATTCTATTAACAATTTGACCTCATCACTTAATTTTTTAGACATTTTCCATAATTTGAGGAAAAAAAAAAAGCCTTACTAAAAATACCTGATGCTTGCAGTAAAAATCTATAAACATTCACAGTCAAAATTTTACCAAATCACAAAAACCTGAGTAACATTAAATCCATACAAATCATATTATCCTTGAAATGCACATCTAATGCTTTCACTAACTTACAAAACTCTTTTTACAGCTACAATTCAAACACACAGAGTGTGAACGTTTGTAAAAACATTGATGTTCATCCCCTTATTAAAGCTTTCTGCATAAATTCTGCATATTACAAATAACCACCTCGACAAAATGCACATCTAAAACTTCAAATCTGGATTAACAGTCAGAAATGTTAACCTTTCACCTCACCATGAAGCTACAATTGCTAAATAAATTAAAATTATAGTTTGCTCTAGAGTTGCTGCTGTAACAGAGTCACACACTAACACAATAAAAGAAATAAAAATAAAGGTAAACTCTAAATACTTGCTTCGTAGTTTTCTGTTTAAATGTAATATTTCTAGCAAAAGCTACAAATTTAACATCTGGAATGCTAGCTACTGATTTTAAAAAGGCCATCATCAAAAATTAGCCACATGGAAAAAGTACAAAAATATACAATTTTACAAAAAAATCAGACACTATTCACGTAGTTATGAGGTAAGACATCTAAAAAATTTAATTTCTTTTTTCCGTAAATGGTTCAGATCAAGTTTAGGCATGTGCTGATAATCCGTTACGCAATTATATTCGGAATGTAGATTTTTATTTAAGATTATGAGCGTACTCACACGCTGCACTGACGAGTCGTCTGTGTATGCAAAGCTCAGAAAAAGAAGCTTAAAAACGTCCAAATTTGGACAAAGAGGAAAAAAATTAGCACTCAAATTGTAATTTACTGTTTTAAATCTAAATATTTTTAAAATAATAACAAAGATGAGTATGATCCATCAGCACATGCCTAAACAGAGATCATCTTTTCAGCTGTTTAGTGCAATGAGTAAACATGTACAACATGAAAAACGCTTCAAGAAATACAGAGTATAAACAAGTGGCAACCCCAGAAACACTTTATTACAACACAGTCTATTTAATAAATCAAGGCAGAGACATTCACAGACAATGATGCAGACAAACGGCGGGGAAAAATGAGGGGAAGAGTGCGATGAAAACAAAAGTTCCCTATAAAAACAACGTCTAACGATTTACACATTACAGGCGTCAAAACAGTTACGTTTTTGGTGGAGGACCGAGCAGGCAAAAGTTACTTTAACGCCGAAAAAGCTGAACTTACTTTTCTTCTTCTTCCAATTACGCAGATCAAATAAAATGTCAAAAAATAAAAAAATACGCTGCTGGGAATTAAGAGTGAGCAAGTATATATAATATATATACGTTTGAAACAGATCTGTACTGGAGCGCTGCGTGGACGAGTCCAGTCGTCTTGGTGACGGAGGGATGAAGAGCGCTGATGGATGAGTGTGAAGTGCTCAGGTCGCTTCTTCTTTCTCCTCCTCCTCCTCGTTTTCTTCCATTCAGCTGAAATGTGTCAGAAACGGAGGTGGCAGTTTGGTTTGGGGGTTCAAACCCATACACACACTTTATACTCACACACACACACACACTTTATACTCACACACACACACAAGCATGCGAGTTTCTCTCGTTTCAAACTTTAACACAAGTTCAAGCTCAGAAACCGTCATTCACAAATTTACCTCCAACACATCCAAATTTAAACACTTCAGACAGCTTTGATCTTCAGCGTTAAAGATTAAATCTGCATTACACACATAAATTTATTACACAAATAAACCAAAAAGACTTTCAGCAGAATTAAGGCTTTAAAAATATAAGGATTGTTAATATTTATATCATATCAATTACAACATAACTTATAAGCAAACCTAAATTAGCACCACTAGTATTACTAATTAACACGTCTACGAAATATAAAATATTTACCTTATTTCTGTAATATTTTATGCATCAAAATATTAAAAATCATTATACGTCCGTAACCTAAGCACATGTTAACTGGAAATGTCTATTATTAACTCTTAATTATGCAGATCAACTAAAACCAATTACAATTCTTTGTTTAGCAACAAATATTTTTTTTAAATTAAACTTTTAATATGATCACAGTTAGTAATTCAGTTGTGTAAAGAGTTTATCCATTTCCTCATGCTAGAACACATACCATACCTCATAATTCATCCGTCAACTAGAGAATATTTATAAACATTTAAAAATATGACCATTTCTGCCAAAATCAGAACATTTTAATGGAAAGTTACACACAAATAGTCTGATATGAAGCTACTGTTATATCATCTAGATGATGATTGAGTCATTAAAATTTACCAAAAAGCTGTTTTCCAAAAATGTCCTGATTATAACATTAACTTTTATAAATAATTTGTAATACTGTCAATGAAGTGAGTGTAACATATAATTATAAAATATTAGAGATGGTAAAGATTTGGACAGCAGAATAAGACAAAACTCAGGGCTGGACAAATAAACGTCAGGGTTTAATTCATAAAGTTGAATCATTCTGGCTGGTTAATGGCTCAATTGATAATTAAGAATTAAAAATATAATTAATTAATTATAATTAATTGTGAAGACTTTTGAGATATTAGATAAATGATACACTTAGACTTTTTAATCAATTAAAAATCTTGCTCTAATTTCTGAATAAATGGTTTTCATACAGTGAACATAAGTTTTACACACGCCTGTTAAAATTGCAGGTTTTTGCGATGTAAAAAATTAAACTGAGAAAAATCATGTAAAATGTTATAATGGGTCATGTGACTGTTAGAATGAACCAATCACATTCAAGCTCATGTTCAAAAGTAATCATCATACAGCTGAAGTGATTCTGATTAACCCAAATAAAGACCAGCTGTTTCTCTACGAGTTTCTTGACATGATCTTGGTTTTGTCCAACTGCTGAAGCCATGGACCTCAAACCACTTCGGAAAGGAATCAATCAGGAGAAGGGTACAAAAGAACTTCCAAAACATTAGATGTACCAAGGAACACCGTGAAGGTCATCATCAACAAGTGGAGAAAATGGAGCACCACAGTGACATCACCAAGAACAGGACGTCCCTCCAAAACTGACAAGAAGAAAACTTATCAGGGAGGCTGCTGAGGAACCTACAGCAACATTAAAGGAGCTGCAGGAACATCTGACAAGTTCTGATCACTCTCTGCATGTGATGATCATCTCTCATATTCTTCACATGTCTGGGCTCTGGGGTAGGACGGCTAGACGGAAGCTCTTTCTCACAAAAAAATAAAATAAAATAACCAACTAGCGTAAATCACTCCAAAGCATGGTGCAAAACGTGTCACGGTCCGATGAGACCAAGGTAGAACGTGGCATAATTCTGAAAGATCTGTGGTGCAAAAACAAGACAGCTCATCACGCAAGGAACACCACAGCCACGGTGAAGCATGGTGGTGGCAGCATCACACTATAGTTCTGCTTGGGACTGGGAATCATGGATAGCTCCAGATACCAATCTATTGTTTACCAGTCTAGTGTCTGTGAGAGAGCTGAAGATGAAGAAAAATTTCATCTTCCAGCACAATAACGACCCAAAGCACAAATCCAAGCCAACAAAGGAACGGATTCAGAAGATGATCAAAGTTTTGGAATGGTCCAATCAGAGCCCAGATCTAAATCCTATCCAGAACCTGTGGAATGAGTTGAAGAAGGCTGTGTACAGGAGATCTGATCTCTATCCGCTAGATCTGGAGCATTTTTGCAAGGAAGAGTGAAATAATAAAACTTGCCAAATCAAGTCAGTAGACTTTTACCCCAAAACACTGAGTGCTGAATTACAAGCAAAACATGCTTTATAAAGCAGTAGTTAAAGGGTGCACATACTTACGCAACAAGGTTACTGTACATGTTTTTTTCCACCTACAATGTTTATTTTTCACCTGAATGTTGTTGGGTTTCTTTTCTGACATTAAAGATGGAAAAGATCTGACGAGTTGTCTTGGTTTTTCTTTCTTTTTTTATTTTTTACATCGTAAAAACCTGCAATGTTACCCGAGGTGTGTAAACTTTTTATATCCACTGTACATACAGACAATTTGTCCAACCCTATAACAGGAAGAGAAATGCTAAAAATAAACAAATAAATGAGTAAAAACAGACAACCCACCCTTAAAAAAAAAAACAAAAAAACAAACAAACAAAAAAAAAACACTAATGTAATAATAGATCAGCTTCTTCCACCAGTGAAATCTATAAAATATACTTTCTGTAGAACATAAATATTCTATTATTTTTATATCTGAAGTTAATACAGCTAAACCTACACGTGCTGCAAAACACGAGAAAAAACAGAAAGAACACAGAACTCAAGGCATGGGCCGATACTAGATCTGCATACAGATAAAACGTCTATTGGATAATAATCCTCAGCTTAAACTGTGTTTTATAATATCTATAAATATAATTTGATGTTTACCGAGTAACTGATTATCGGCACATGCTTTGTTGAGTGTACACAGAAGGGCACAAACTTGGCAGCAACTCGTAAAGCGAAGCAATTCATAATATAAGAAAATATTACTTTTATAACTGTGTTATGATCCATGCTCTTCAAAGCCATATATTTATCATTTTACTCAAATCATCCAGTTGCAGTTGAATTACTTTAAAATGAACCACCAAGCTTGCAAACATGTTCCCTTACCCTTCCCTTATCAAGCGAAAGAGCTTAAAAAGTAAGTAATTGAACTGCAACTTGACTGTTTTACAGTAATAAAATGTGCAGCAAAACTTTTATCAGCAAAATTCATGAACATTTCCTTGAAAACTTGCTGAAATTTACACTTTTCCGTCTCCATTTATCAATAACGTTGGCTTTGAATGATCAACATTCGACAGTGAAAGCACGAATTTGCTCAGAATAAAGAAAACATTTCCAGCTTCGTGTATATTGACAATAACGTAATGACAATCTGAACTGTGACACACATGTAAAGAATGTTTTGTGCTAAATGTAGGTAAATATGTGACAGGTACTAAAGCACCTGATGAGTTCTACAGAGAGAAATGCAGGAGGAAAAAACAGTAACTAACCCACTGGCACTTTCAGGGACTAATCGACTTACAGAATATCTTCAACCATCGGGGCAGGTTTATCAAGCTTTACGAAACAACTGGGCAAAACACGTTACAGAATTTATAAAGCTGGAAATCTATGGCTTTCCTTAACTACAAATGAAATGTGAAAAGTTTACGTTTACTTAAATCAATAAAATCAATAATAAATCAATTTATTAAGTTAATCAATTCATTATTAGGCTTTTTATCATCCATCATAAAACTTGTACTAGACATTTCAACTTATGATGCATTAATACAACAGATAAATAAATAAATAAATAAATAAATAATTTGGAAATGGAAAAAGATGGAAAAACTTTAACTTTACTTGATACATCTGCCCCTTTTCCCCTAAAACCTAAAATTATTTTTTTGTTACCGATAAATTGACTATTTTATTAACCACATTTATAATCATAAAACAGAATTTGAGGTAACTTTTGATAGTTACATTCATCAAGCCTCGAATTACAACAAATTTTTTTTTTTTTTTTACGAAAACATTTTCTGACATCTTCTGAGATCAGAAGCAAAAGCAAAGTACTGACAGTGACAACGTCCTCACACGTGTCTGTGTTATACTAAAGAGAATAAATTTCATTCTACAGAGATGTAGTAACAATAATACTGAATCAAAGGGTACACAAAATCATTAAAAACTTTACTCTATCAAATGATAAAATGATATAACAGTTCTACTCCATTCACATTCAAGTGAACCAAAGCCCACTTTAGAGTAAAGCTTCTAGTGAATAGGACGAATGGAGAAGAACTGCTATATTTAACATTTATAAACACTTACAGTATCTGAAAATGTCCAAAAAAATGTAATTGTAGTAACCATGACAACTTAATCTCTTAACATTAAAAGCAACTCGAGTCTTAATGGTTTGTTCGTGGACATTTTCAATTCAATTTGAAGTCAGTGGAAATTATATGGACCTACATTTTATATCCTTTTTTCATTCACAATTGTCTCGAGTGTTAAGCTGAACACTTTCAGTGCAAAGTTAAAAATCACCACAGCAATAAACCCACTGCAGCAAAACACATGATCATTAACTTCCACATACACAGTACTGATGACCCTGTAAGCTCAACTTTAGATTTCACTACAGTGTCTCATCATGCTCGAGTTCGCTAGTTAGCTCAAATATCCCTTACTCTTATGTTCACATTAGCAAGTGACAAAGCAACAAGTGACTCTTTACTCACCACTAGTGCAATCTGCAGTTCTGATAATTGTTAATAAACATATATAATGTGGTGAAATAATAATATAAATTATTGTTTGGGTTCTCTAAAGTCCCCCAGTTCTCAGTCTCTCCGCTACGTAAACATCACTGGTGCTAAATTAATCCGATTAAATCTGCTACGTTTAACATTAACCAGCTATTTCGTAGAATTTCTGGAATGTATGAAATCAAAATTAGCTACGAGTGAAACTATAAAACATTAATATTGTCACTTCCTAATGTGAACAAAAGCCCAAAAAGCAGAATTCCAAAAATTTCAGAACATTGAGGACCACAAAGATGACGTCAAACAGCCAAAACACCACGTGACCAATGATACAGGATTTTCAGTTTTTCTGAACAATTTAGAACCAGATATTATTTCAAAACAGCCAAAAACACTAATTTACTCTCTAACAAAATGGAGTTTAATTACCGATACACCAAACATTACCTCAATAACCTTCATCTGATCATTTAACAAGGACATTTTATACTAGAACTTTACATTTTTCTCACTGCTATGGCATCAAAAGAACTTCCATAACTTTGGGAATTTTTAAAAAACGTCTTTTTTTGAGTAAAATTTTAGCAAGACAGAAAAATTGAACAGTTTTGACAGAATGAAGCCAATTTGATTTACCAAAGAACTTTAAACAACTCAACATGTGATGATGATTACACCAACCATAGCTTTAATAAACTCATGTGAAGATCTGATAGCAAAGGGAAATTAAGCATTTAAACATTTAATACTACAAAAATCAAACAGTAACTTCATCCATCACTCACTATTGTGATATCTGTAACATTAGTACCTTAACATTTAAAGTTTCGGTACTGTAAATTAATCAACCTGATTGGGTAAAACAGGAAATACTGATCAATACATACAGCTTTCTGACAGATTACAGCCAATTTATTCCCATATTTAAATATTTACTCAGTCAAGCCTCTTAGAGTGGGTAAGTACAGGAATTTAAAGGGATTTAATGCACATCATTCTCATCACATCATTAACAGTGGGTCAGAATACACCAAATTCTTAATCAGGCAACAACAGTGAATAATTTTAATTTCTGAATAAACCCTTCATACAGTAAACCTCAGCATTTTTTTCTTCCCCAAAAGTTACAGCCATAAAAATGAACATTTTAGATCCATCCCAGTTTTCTGACTGTTTATAACTACACTGATTTCAACAGGTGAAGCTTTATTACAATTACTGAAATATCTACAATCAAAGATACTGAAGTTAAGCTTTATTGATCCTGAGGGAAATTTTTTGTGCCAATTTTACTGAAGAAAATACAAATGAATGGATTTGATCCATGTGTAAAAAAAACTTCTAACTCAACTGTAGGGCAGCGTTTAGGTTTCAGAGAACCTCTGGCTGTAGAAAGTTTTCTATTTATGATCATTTTTATAATCACAGAGAGTAAGAATGCTTTTAAGTAAATGCTGTAGCACTGATTAATGCTTCAGATTTTGCTAAAATGGCAGCTTATATTCAGGAATAACTGCTTCAAAAGGTTACACCAACAACAGAGGAATTATTGAATTAAACACTGTCGTGTGTTTTAGTACAATCTCCACACAAACGCCGTTTTTAAGGCATATATTTATATTTTATATTTATATATATATTTTTAAGGCATAATTTACATTCTGGACTGCAGAGTTCAACACAACCTCATTTATTATTTACTCACTCTCAAAATAAACTTACTCGCATTTTCCCCCCAAACAAATTACAGCCAATTTGCATATTATATCATATAAAAGCCAACATGTGAACAGTTATTGAGCTCTTACAGTCGGCACCTGAAGGCAAATACTTCATCATGATTTAATTACGGTAAAGTCTATAAACACACAGGGATAAAAACAACACTGCTTTCAAAGGGCTACACACAGGAGCTAGTGTTCGTCCTGCACACATACAAACACCTTCATGATGACATCACAACAAATTCAAACCAAGAACCAATCAGGTTTCAGCATGGAATGAGCAGTAATTAATTACAAATTAAAACAAAATGAAAGTCTTCATTGTGATAATAATAAAGTAGAAAGAGACAGAGAGTGTGTGTGTGTGTGTGTGTGTGTGTG
>CM040471.1:401073-417420 GCA_022758105.1 Pangasianodon gigas | reverse complement strand
TCAAGGGCCCAGCAGTGGTAGAACTGGGATTTGAACTCCTGACCATCCAATCAGCAGTCCAACATCTTAACCACTGAGTTACCACTGCCCTGGTGTAGTCTTCCAACTCTCTCTTTTGTTTCTGAATAAATCTTGGATGTGACTGAGTGGAAACTGGATTGGTAGGACCCGTAATGTCTGACCCTGCCTCCCTATCAGTATTCTTGTCAAGTCCCTAAAAACAGAAATATCTCAAAAGGCATCCAAGGCCAAACCTACATAGTAACCTTAGTCATACTCCAAAACCTGTCATCCTATTGAGAGCCCTTTCAAATCTAGTGGACATGTTACAGGGAAACACACTCTCAGAAGGTTTGGTAGTTACAGGTTAGGAGTACACCACCAGCAAATCTCTTGAGATGTTAACATATTATAAGTGCTTGTAGTAGAGGCCATGGCCATGAAAGTTGCGCTTGATCATTAGTAGGTCACATGACCATACAAATACATAGGCTTTACCTGTACTAGGAACTCAATAACTTACCTAAACCCCTCAGAAGCACCATTTCTGTGACACATCCCTTTAAAAATAATCATAAATATATATATATGTGTGTGTGTGTGTGTGTGTGTGTATTTTTGTTCTGCATTTTAAATTCAGAATTGGTTTCATTTTGTTTTTTTTTGGTGGGAGATGGTAGAAAACACCGAGTGCCTCATAGAGTGTCTTTATACTGAATACAACCAGGTCTTGCAGATTGACCTGTACACAATACAAGTTGCAGTGAACTTTGTGATGTTGTAGGGTGACACACAGGAAGTCCACTTTAATATTAACAACCTGGTTTCTGTGGTCCAGTGACATGTGGTACTTCTTTCCCTCAGCTTCAAGAAAGGGAACAGGGAATTTGTGCCATGTGTTTAATATCTCTGTATTGCAGTATAACAAGTATAGCTGATAATGTCAAAAGTAAGATTTTTGTACTTTTCATATGTAAAACTGTCAAGGTGAATATTGATGCTATAGAAATGTTGATTGCAACATAGTGGGCAGTAGCATTGCTCACAAAAGCTATTAGCTAGCTAATGGAGTCACTTGATTTATAAATGAGTTTGTGAGGGAAACTTCACAATCTCCTCTTTCACAAAGGGCTGACATGGACTAGTTTTAACTGAGAGATATGGACGGAAGGGTGGATCCTAATGGATCTAGGTAATTGGAGCTTTACAGTGGAGGGTCTGATGATGCTTTTGATTAAAAAGGGACCCACATAGCGAGGAGAGAGTTTTTTAGAACTAGTCTCTAATAGAATGTCTTTGGAAGAAAGCCAAACCTTCTGACTTGGTTGGTAATTGGGTGCAGGAGTCCGATGGTGGTCAGCAAGGCAGCGGTTGCGGTCATCTGAGCACTTTGAGTATAGCAGGCAGTCCTCCAAATTTTGCAGCAACAACAGATGTGAGCTTGAACCGATGGGACTGTGATGTCGTTCTCCTGGAGGAAGAAAACCCAGAGAACACTCAGACAGAGACATACCAGTGGCTGAGCTGGACAGGGAGTTGTGAGTGTACTCCATCCAGCAAGCTGGGTGCTCCAGGAAGAGGGGTTACTGGCCATGACACAACGATGCGCTGCTTCCAGATCCTGGTTGGCCCGCTTCACCTGACCATTAGTCTGGGGGTGGAAACCAGAGGACAGACTTGCAGAAAGACCATACCTAAGAGATGAACTGGGGTCCATGGTCAGAGAGGAGGTCCAGGGGGATTCCATACAGGCGGAAGACGTGACTGACCAGCAGGTCCAAAGTCTCATGGGCTGTTGGAAGTTTGAGGAGGGCCACAAAATGGACTGCCTTGGAGAAACGGTCCACAATATTGAGGATGGTGGTGTTACCTTGAGAGGGAGGCAGTCCCGTAATGAAATCAAGTGTGATGTGTGACCAGGGCAACTGGGAATGGGCAGAGGACAAAGCAGCACCCCCGGGTGGTGAGAGGCTTTCCCACAGGCGCACACTGAGTTGAC
Organism: Pangasianodon gigas; assembly: GCA_022758105.1. Classification (NCBI taxonomy): domain Eukaryota; kingdom Metazoa; phylum Chordata; class Actinopteri; order Siluriformes; family Pangasiidae; genus Pangasianodon; species Pangasianodon gigas. The sequence goes on along the minus strand of CM040471.1, from coordinate 415,421 downwards.
ACCCAGGCCTTTGGCAGAGACAAATGGTCCATCCATGGTTGGTCACTAGAACTGTTGTTTCAGCAGGGCTAGGGTACGACTGGAACCAGGGTGGCAGGTGAACCAGGCAGCCCAACTGGAGGACCTGGGAATGCACAGAGTCAGGGACAAACAAGCGGCCAGGGAGGTCCATTACCCGGATCGGGTTTGTGTGGTGGGCCTCCTTGACCACGCCCTCAATCTCCCAAGTAACTGCTCCCACCATGCAGGAAGGAGGGAGGATAGTATAAGGATTCGAGGGGAATTCTTTGGAGGTAAATTGGTGGGAGAGGACATCGGGCTTTATGTTCTTGGAGCCAGAGCATTACGTGATGGTGAAAGTGAAATGGCCGAAGAATGGAGCCCATCATGCCTGTTGTTTCAGCCGCATGGTGGTTTGGATATAGGCCAAATTCTTGTGGACAGTCCACATGATAAATGGTTGTTTGGCCCCCTCGAGCCAGTGTCTCCATTCCTCCAGGGCCAGCTTAACTGCTAGAAACTCATGATTTCCCACTTTGTAGTTGCATTTGGCTGGAGACAGTCAGCAAGAAAAGAAGGCACAATTTTCTGGTCTGGAGCTAAATGCTGGGATAGGACTGCACCCACCCCTGAGTGTTAGGCATCCACCTCCACAATGAATTGCCAAGATGGGTCTGACTGGATCAACACTGGGGATGAGGTGAATAGTTCCTTGAGTCTGGTGAAAACATTATCTGCCTCAGGGGTCCAAACAAAAGGAGTGGAGGAAGAGGTGAGTCTGGTGATGGGTGTCACCACACAGCTATAACCTCTAATGAAACGAAGGCAGAAATTAGCAAAGCCCAGGAAACGTTGTGTTTGCTTCAGGTTGGTAGGTTTGGGCCATTTAGCCAATGCCCAGATCTTCTCAGGATTGGTTTTTATCCAATTGATTATGTACCCCAGGAAGCTGACTGAGTAGACATGGCACTCGCACTTCTCCGCTTTCATGAACAGTCGATTCTCCAGCATCCGTTGAAGGACCTGACGGATGTGGATGGTGTGGTTGGCGGAGATGTGAGAGAAGATGCGGATGTCATCAAGGTATACAAAGATGAAGAGGTTGAGAAAGTCCCTGAGGATGTTGTTTACAAGAGCCTGGAATACCTCCGGGGTGCTAGTGAGGCTGAAGGGCATGACTCGAAGTGGCCAAGGAGTGTATTAAAAGCTGGTGGTGTGGTGGTAAGGAGAGGGCCCATTCTTTGCTGAAGACCTCTCCCAAGTAATGGAACTCAGAGGGAAAGGCCGAAAGATCAGGGGGTCCCAGGACAGGTAGAGCTACCGTAACCTCTGCAGGAGGCAGGACTGCAGGCAGGAGGAATGAAAGAAGGGGACCCAGGTAACTAACTTCCTTGCTGGCCAGTCGATGTGGGGATTATGTTTCTTTAACCATGAGTGTCCCAGCAACAATGGAGAAAGCAGAGAGGAGACTAGGTTCAACTGAATATGCTCACGATTGTTGGCAGAGAACCAGGAGTATTGGAGTGGTGTGATGGGTAATATGAGCCAGGAACCATCCATCCAGAGCATTTACAGTGATGGGAGATTCTGACAGTTTGAAAAGAACACCAGCCTGTGAAGCTAGCTTGGCATCTAGGAAGTCATCATCTGTGCCTGAGTCGACCAGAGCAAGCAGAGGAAGGGACTGCTGGTTAAGACACAGCGTGGCTTGGACTTGCAGGTGGAGGAGAGGCACTGAAGGGGAGGTAGTTTGGCTCACCAGTAACCCCTCATCACCTGGTGAGCCCCCTCTTTTGGCCAAAGTGGGCAAGTGACAGTAGATGCACTCACTCGCAGTAGATGCACTCACTCGCTTTCAATCTCCGGTTGCGTTACACTGGGGTAAGCCGGGCCCGACCTAACTGCATGGGCTCTTCCCTGGATGGAGTGAGGTTGGAGGCGGCTCAGGGACTGGGTGGCTGCTCAATGGTCATGTTACCAGGAGAAGAAGAAGGCAGGTGGGAAGTGAGGTGAGCCGGATCTCTCCCTGCACTCTTCTCAAAGGTGGTTACCTAGTCTGACAGCGAGGGAGAAAAGTGAGTAGAGGGAGTCAGACTTGTCTTTAATGGCCAATTCGTCCTTAACCTGGTCACTGATTATGCTCAGAAACACCCCCTGGAGAGCCACTTCATTCCATCCACACTCTGCAGCTATGATACGGAATTTGACAGAGTACTCAGTCACACTGCAGGAGCCTCAATGAAGGCAGAGTAAGCGTTTGGTGGCCTCCTTTCCTTGAACAGCTCGAACACTCTCCTTAGTTCTGTGGTGAAGGAGGGAAAGGAGGCACACAAGCAGGTTGCCTGTCCAGATGGCTGTGACCCACACCAAAGCATTTCCTCTTAACATCCCCATCAGGTAAGAGATCTTAGCTTCTAACAAACACTAATGAACACTGGAGCAGAAAGGGCTTACATTTTCGCTGATCACCTGCATACCATTCGGGTCAGGAACATGAGCTTCAGGTAGTGGGTGGACCGGGGAAGGTGGAGGCAAGGTTGCAGGCCATCCTGAACAACGGCACATGCAGGTACAGCACGTCTCATTTACTGAATGACTTAAGCACTCTCCTCCAGAGAGAGGGAGACTATTATATTCATCTCTAATAGCCATAAAAGGAAGAGGAAGGGAAAAAATAATTTTTTCTGAAGAGCTGACATACTCCTCAAGCTTAAAAATGACTGTTTAAAGAAATTAGGCACTAGAAAAATATGTAATCAGAAATTTAGTGATAATGTCCATAAATAAATAATCAGTGCTTCCATTAAGCTGACATGTATCTGGGCTGTGGTGCGTGACACGATTAGCTGCTCACACGCACACACATGGCACTCCATTAAGGAAAGCCATCTGTCCTCGCCCACTCCGCTCTGCTCTGGCACTTCAGCTGGAGTGTGTTATTCTGCAGCTTGGGGGAGACAGGCCCAGAGCGCTCATTTGCACTACCATAAGACAGGTCGTAATTACACTGGCACGGCAGCACATTAGCTGCTGGAAAAGGTGAGAGTAGGAGGGCTCCAAACCTGAGGCATTAACCCTATCAGGAGGTTAACAGTGATGGGCATCGCAGTGGTGACGGGGGTCCTCTGGGGTTCCTGTAATTAGAAGAGCTGGATTTCTGCACAGACAGAGAGATCAATGGCTTAAACTCCAGGTTGTCTAATGTGTTGAGCACATTACCAAAATCAGCTAAAAGAAAGCAAAGATGGCGATGGGGGAGCAGTAGTGAGGAATTACTGGAGGTTTTCAACCAGACAAAATGTTTAAAGCTTAAAGCCTTGAGATGCCAGGACTAATGTATGTAATAAATCAGATCCAGATTCTTCAAAGGCAAAACCCCAGAGAAACGGGCTTCTCAGTATATACTACCTTTACAGTGTGTGTGTGTGTGTTTGTGTGTATGTGTTGGGACCAGAAGAAAAAGAAGCTTGATGCATTGGACAAGACAAAGAGGCACCTGACGCGGCAGCACGCGCATCCATCCTGCTCCACAGCATGGGAGGAGTTTGAGATGTAAATTGAAAACGCTGTTGAAGGCTCGCCTCGATGAGTCGCACAGTGTGCTTAGCACATCAGTTTGGAAACAGATGCCACGTTGGGACAATGTTGCAGTCAACATTAGAAAACAGAGGCAGATGTGTGTAAACTGTTAATATAGCACCGTCTTTAAGGAGTGATTATACTGGGGAAATGAGATGTCATGTCAGAATAACAGTCTGACAATAACTGGCAAGTATTTAGCAACTCCTGTGAAATCAATGAGACTTTGATTAATAATCACTAAAGCATACCATTAACTTATTCTTTTGTTTAGATGTTACAGTATGGCCGATTGACAATCTGCACTGTTGAGACTCTGAGATGCCAAATACTATAGAAGTTCAGCCAAGTCCCCAGCAGCAGACCCACCGGATTTAAGTGGATACATATTCTACATAAGTCTCAGCCTTTCCAAAGGAGCATTAAGCTTATTAATCCTGTACACACACACACACACACTCTTTTCAAGCTTGTCAAACCCCATTCAAATGGTGCAGGAAACAAATTCGTATGATCTGACTGTTTAAATAGTCATTTAATTTTGGGTTTATTTTATTGGTTAATGTTATATTTGCATCAATATGCTGTAATAACATATAATCTCTGTTTCGTTTCAGAGCGTGCACGTGAAGAAACCAGAGACATGACTGCACTGTTTGCAACACATTTACTCGGCACACTGCAACTGCTACAGTATACGGTTCGGTAGTGCCCTCTAGTGGCCATCAGGTATAATAACATCAACTCAAACACATCACATTCCCTCCCTTCTTAAATCAACCTTCCCCATATTCTTTGTTACATCATAACAACAATTCAACTTAGGGAAATAACAGTTATGTGATGATCATTAGTAACATACCATCAGGCAATATCACACTTGTTCACATGTCAAGCCCAACTACTCATTTCAAAAGCATACACACATCCTGCTGTGTATATAACATTCAAACACTTTACAAATCAAGTCTGTTAGGTGGCTTATGGTTTTTAACAGGAAATCTTCTAACATTTGGGGAAGAATCAATCTTGGTTACATCTGTTTCAGTGTCATTAGATGTCAAACACAGTTCTTGATTGTTTACGTCTAGTGTTTGTGACATACTGTTTCCTGCTGGAAGTGTTTCTGTGGTTTTTGTGATCTCTAGATGACAGTCTAACATTTGACCTGCATGTCTTTTCCAGCTTTGGGAATTGTCTACCTGAACAGTGTACGATACCGGTCCTGACTGAGAAGAAACAGTTCCAGCTTTCCACTTCTCCTCTCCCTGTCGATAATCTCTGACCAGCACTGAATCACCAACATGAAAGTCTCTGTGTTTCACATGGAGGGAACGGTAAGAACATTGAACTTTTTGTGCCTGCTCCACAGTCTGTTTCACACTTGTTTTCAGTAGATCCAGCCGTGTCCTCAATCTGCGATGCAAGAATAACATAGCAGGTGTTTCCTTTGTTGTGCTATGTGGTGTATTCTTGTATTGTAGCAAGAAAAAGTCCAGTCTCTGTTGTAATGGTATTGGTTCTTTGTATGATTTCAGTGAATGTTTAAAAGTCTGTACAAAATGTTCAGCCAGACCGTTAGTGGCTGGATGGAATGGTGCAGAACGCACATATTTTACACCGTTTGCTTTAAGAAAAGTTCCAAACTCCTCCGAAGTAAATTGTGGATCGTCACTGACTAAAGTTTCAGGTAAACCATAGCGACTGAATAGACCATGTAGAACTTGGATCGTCTTGGATGATGTTGTAGAATCCATCACCTGAACTTCCGGCCATTTCGAGAGTGCGTCCACAACTACCAGAAACATTCGTCTTTTGACTGGACCAGCAAAATCAATATGAATTCGCTGCCAAGGAGCTTCTGGCCATGACCAGGGATGTAAAGGTGAGAGACATGGAGATTTTTGATTTTGTTGGCATGATAAGCAAGTCTTTGCTTTTTCTTCGATTTGAGAGTTGATATTTGGCCACCAGATGTAGCTACGTGCTAAAGCCTTCATCTTCACTACACCTGGATGTCCTGTGTGTAAATCCTCTAAAACTTGTTGTCTCAAATTCGATGGAACAATGACTCGCTGTCCCCACATCAGACAGTCCTGGATTAGTGAAAGTTCCTCCTTCCTCGTAAGGTATGGTTTTAGTGCACTTTCTGAGTCCTTGGTAGCTGGAAATAATCCAGTGGATACCATCTCCTTTACCCGAAAGAGAATCGGATCTGCTCTCGTTTCTTTCCTGATGCCTCTGCTACATACTGGAAGTGCACCCATCTTTTTAATGAGGTAAACATCCACTGCATCTTTCCTGTCTTTGTGCTGTACAGGCAGTGGCAGTCGAGATAACCCATCAGCGTTTCCATGGTCATGGGCACTTCTATACTGGATGGTGTAATTATGTGCAGCCAGTAGGAGCGCCCACCTCTGAAGTCTCGCCGCAGCCATGGAAGGAGTTGCTTTGCAAGGATGGAGTATGGTGGACGATGGTCAGTTATTAATGTAAAATTACGTCCATATAAACAAGTGTGAAATTTCCTTACTCCAAAAACTATTCCTAATGCTTCACGCTCAAGTTGTGCATAATTTTGCTCTGACTTGCTCCGAAGTACTGCGAAGCATCACAGGCCAGGCGAACAGGGAGTCTTGGATCATAGTGTGTAAGTACATTAGGTGTTAACAGCTGCGTTTTGGCATCCTGGAAAGCTTTCTCACACTGAGGAGACCATGTCCATTTAACCTCTTTTTGCAGCCTTGCATTCAAGGGATGGAGAACTGTAGCCAGGTTTGGCACAAATCGTGCGTAATAGTTAACCAGTCCTAGAAAAGATCGAAGTTGGCTAACATTGGCAGGAGCTGGTGCGTCCGCAATAGCACGAAGTTTGTCTGGGGACTTGTGAAGCCCTGTTGCATCTATCACATGTCCCAAATACTCCAGTGAACTTTTGAAAAACTCACTCTTCTCTCTTTTAACACGAAGTCCACATTTCTCTAGCCGACTCAACACAGCCTCCAGGTTTGCCAAATGATGCGCATCATCTTTTCCTGTGATAAGAATATCATCCAAGTAACAATGCACAAACGGGAGCCCTTGCAGCACTTGTTCCATGACTCGCTGGAATATCGATGGGGCCGAAGCGATGCCAAAGGGTAACCTATTATAAACAAACATTCCTTTATGAGTCATGATGGTGAGGTATTTACGTGAATCTTCATGCACAGGAATCTGCAAGTAAGCATGCGAAAGATCTAACTTGCTAAATTTCTGTCCCCCAGCCAGTGAAGCAAATAAATCTTCTATCCGGGGTAACGGATAATGTTCTGCACACAGAGCCGGGTTCACCGTTACTTTAAAGTCACCACAGATCCTAATATTGCCACCCTTTTTTATTACAGGCACAATCGGGGTTGCCCATTCACTGAATCGTGTCGGTGAAATGATTCCCTGCATCAGCAGGCGATCAATTTCTTCCTCCACTTTGGGTCTGATGGCATACGGTACCACTCGTGCTTGGAAAAATCTTGGTTGAGTTCCTGGTTTCATATTTAAGGTAGCTGCATATCCATTAAATGTCCCTAGATCTTCTCTGAATACTTTGGCATACCTTTTAAGAATACTGTCCAGTGCCCCTTCATCAGTATGGTGTACTGCTTTTACAGTTTTGATCTCACGCCAGTCTAGACGAATTCTGCGAAGCCATTCTCGTCCCAGTAGAGGAGCTGCCTTTCCTGTAACAACATACAGAGGTAAGCGTGTGCTTTGTCTGTTTAGCTCGACACGTACCTTGATGACACCTTCTGGAGGGATTACTTCACCTGTATATGTCTTGAGAACAACATTTGTATGCCGTAGTCGAACATGGCTCAGTCTATCTCTGTACAGTTCACTTGAGATAATAGAGACCACCGCTCCCGTATCATCTTCCATCTCAATTGGCAATCCTTCAATTTTTGGTTGCACTTTTATCACTGATGACACTGACTCAGTTTCACTTTTCGTTATGCTCACCTGTGGAGACTCGTGCAGTGCTGCTGTCACTTTGTGTAGTGTCAGTTCGGTGTTGGTGTCCGAATTCGTCTCCTCATCACTCTTTTCCATATTAGCATCCACTTTGTGAATTGGCCTTTTCTTTGTTTGTTCTTTTCTTTTTACACCTTTTCCTTTCTCTATAGCTCTTATAGGTGCTTTCTCCTCTGTCTTTTTACCTTTACACATCCGTGCAATGTGGCCTTTTTTTCTGCAATTGTGGCACAATTGGTCTTTGTAAAAACAGTCATTTTGGATATGGTTGGATTTTACACATCTGTAACATTTCTCTTTTGGCGATTCTGACGACGGGGACATGGCATTTACTTTCAACGAGTTGCTCAGGTGCTGTGATTCTCTAGATACAGCCTCCATGGACATTGCTATATCCATGGCTTTTTGGTACGTGAGAGTCGATTCAGTCAGTAACTTCCTTTGAATGGACTCGCTGCTCAAGCCACACACCAGTCTGTCTCGCAGTGCATCATTTTGATTGTCGCCAAACTCACAGTTTTCTGCCAGTTTCTTTAACACCGCCACATATTGTGCGACACTTTCCCCCTCTGCTTGATTCCGTTTGTGAAATTTAAACCTCTCAGCAATCACAATTGGCCTGGGGATAAAATGTATTTGAAGTGTGTGCACAATCTCATCATATTTCATAGTCCCGGGCTTCACTGGTGCAATGAGACTACGTAAGAGTCCACAAGTCGATGCCCCCATTACACTGAGAAAGACTGACACTCTTTTCTCTTTACTAATGTCATTAGCTTGCACAAAGTGAACGTTCAACATACGTGGTCCATTGCTCTCTTGCCTCGTCGAACGCCTCGACGTGTCCAATGATCGTAGCCATCCTTTCCACTCGACTGACAGCTCGATATTGGCCGTGGGAACTTTTTTACTCTTCACCAATTTATGTTATATTTGCATCAATATGCTGTAATAACATATAATCTCTGTTTCGTTTCAGAGCATGCACGTGAAGAAACCAGAGACATGACTGCACTGTTTGCAACACATTTACTCGGCACACTGCAACCGCTACAACATACGGCACGGTAGTGCCCTCTAGTGGCCATCAGGTATTATAACATCAACTCAAATACATCACAGTTAAGATGCATCATGAGGTCATGGCAGCCATCTTAGAATTCATTTCACAGCAGCAGTGATGCAGCAGCAGTCTCCCTGATAAAGTTATTTCGTGCCAGAGGCCATCGTCTGCAAGTTTAATTGTTTATTGAATTTCATCTATGTTAAAAAAGAAGTATTTCATACCATTTAAAAAGAAACATTTGTGGTGCATTCGAATAAGAAGGTTGTTGTTTTCTCTCTCGTATTAATGCTAGATTTGCTGTTTTCTTTCCTAAAAATTACTTTTAGTCATACTTTATACTTAATGTATGTTTTGTGTTTGCATTATAGTTTCACAAAAAATGATGTTGTGCAACTGAAGATTTTAAGTAAAACACTGGAAAAGAACTCCTTCAGTTTCGACTTTTTCTTCAGCCCTTATCCTGTTTAACTATCTGTCGAGGTGCAACCTACTTGCAGCAGGGACAGAATAGCGTAAACACATCCAGGTTTCTTCCTCATATCATCTCAGGGAGTTTTTCCTTGCCACCGTTGCCACTGGCTTGCTCATTAGGGATAAATTCACAGGGATAAATTCACAGGGATAAATTCAAATATTTACAATATATTTTTGTGAATCCATTTATTTCTGTAAAGCTGCTTTGTGACAATGTCCATTGTTAAAAGCGCTATACAAATAAAATTGAATTGAAATTGAAATTGAATCCAGTGCAGTGTGGAGGCTGTCAAACTGAATGCACGGTTTCAAGCTGTAGTCAGGGCTTAACAGGGAAACAGAAGCCACAGATCCTGCACAGCCAGCATTGGAAGGCACTCCTTCGAAACATAAGAGTGCATGCAAAAGTGGGCCATTAATGATTCATGGCTGCTTAAATAATCATCTGACTGCACCTGTGGAGAGAGCCCCTGAAGTAAATATCAACAACCACAACTCCTGTCAGTGCCTGATGATGGAACCTACTGTGGGCACGAGTGTTTGATAACGCCATCAGTCATTCATAAAGGCAAAGCCAGAGATGCAAATCAAACACACACACACACACACGCACACACATGGTCAACAGACGGCTATTCTACACTGGGATCTGAGCGTCCGTTGTAATAAAACTCCATAGCAAGCATGGTAGTGTAAATGACCCACTTATTGCTTGAATGCAAAGAACCAAAAAATCAGGTTTAACAAGTCAGAGAGAGAGAGAGTGAGAGAGAGAGAGAGAGAGAGCGCTCATGTTTTACATACTCCTTAGTATTGGGAAAACTACTCAAACTGCCATTATTAAATCTAGGTTAAGCTCCTTAAACGGTTAAGCAAAGCTGGGTGAAGTGTGTTACTCTCTATGAGCTAGTGTGTTTTGATGGACCTCACTCACTCACTACACTCACTACATCCATTATGTAAACATTAGAAGAGGGCTAATGTTAGGCCTGGCTAGCTCCATGATGACTATAAAACAAAAGCACACTGCAGCCAGGCTACGTCTAAACACCACAGAATGCTGGTGATGGAGATTATCCCAGGCCAACAAGTCAAAACAAATGAAAAGAGGAAACACGAAGAAGCAGTCAAGCATTATATTTAAGATCTTAAAAACAAAAAATGCACTCCTTTCTAAATCGGACAGTATTTCAAACAACATTAACAGCTGCCTTGAAATTGAGCTTTGAACCCTGACAGCCAGTTATTTACTGTCCTGCACTGTACACTCTTTCAGAGCTTTAACCATCTCTCAGGGCAGGGCAGGAACTGCAGATGGTTGGAGAGTGTAACAGTCAACTGAGTAAATTAGGTTGTTTAAAACAGGCTGTGTAAGAAATTAGAGATGAGAGAGAGAGAAAAAAAAATGTAATGAAGCTCTTGTAATATTGTGATTACAGGCAATGATGATCAACGCTGCTTTCAATTAAAATTCATCTGAATGATACTTAAGCTGTTATCACCTGGAATAGCTTTGCAAGGGGCAATCTGTAGGCTGTTATTTCTAATTTACTCATTTCCTAATGCTGAAGCATTTGACTGCTGACTCCCATCAGAATAGTAATAAGGTGACAGCACAATCAGGATTCACAAATTAGGACACGGATGTTGGCACAGAACACTCTCATTATTCTTCACTATTTTAAGATGTGAATTCTCGAACAGAGTTCATGAAATTGTCAGGCTCAGCACTGTATGGAACAAAACAGCATAATGAATCAAGATCATTAATGATAAGCAACAGCATGAGAAAAGGCTTGAGAGAGGTGTGTGCACATTGATGCACTCGGCTTCCGGTGAACAGCTGGGGGATGGGAGGATCCTAATTACTCCTCGACAAAAATCTCCTGAAAGTCAACAGAATGTAATCGATGGAGAGGATTATATTAGTGAGGTCTTTGACCTGAGCCAATAAGAAAGGCACACTGTGCCCTGTCTCATCAGCAGCCCATGATTGAGCGAACTAATGGAAAGACACACAGCTGTAGTGACACATTCGTGCAGTGGGGGCAGATTGAAATAATAATAAAAAAAGATCGGGGATTGATCTGCCAAGGCCATGGTAATTAGAGTGTGGTGGCCAAGGCGAGAGACTGTTTGTGTAGCCGGTTGGGAAGAGAGAAATATTATTTTTTTAATATATATGTGTGTGATGAACTTCCTAAAACTTCCCTTTTGGACTAGGAACTATTAATTAAGGTGTTTCTTTCAAGTGGGACACTTATCTGTGTTGCGTGCTATACCTTCCGGGAGAGCGCGGGAGTTACGTCGGCCTCAGACCGCGATTAGACGCTGGCAAGGCAAGACGCTCGAGTTCCTCTTCTCCCAGTTCAAAACAAGTGTGTGGGAGGAGGATAGCATGGTGAATGTTACTAATGAAGTGTCCCATGTGTTTCCAGATGCAATAAATAGAGGCGTTTAAGGCTGACCTGCTGTTTCCAGTGTGAGGTCTCTTATGTGCAGAATCGGATCTGCTACATTTGCCCTTAGAGCCATCAGACACGAATCTCTGGAGGATGTCGCCCATGAGACCAGAGTCTGAACACAACAGCTCTCATCACTCTTTTTCAATTCACTGATTTGATTACAACTTTTAATGAAAAGTATGCTTAAGAAGCTATCCATCAATAGGCTAGAAAACCAAGGGTTTTCAAAAGTCTTAATGACAACATATGTGTAACAGCTTTTCAGGAGAGTCTTACACACGTTTCACATTTGGCAAACACAGAATGAGAGGAGCATATGGAAGGTTTCATGTCTTGATGCCACATGGAGAGGTGAGCACGCTTCAGATTCTGATTGGTGGAACAGCTGAGTGAAAGTCATCCATGCTGTATGCTAGCTCTTGGATTTCTGAAATGGAAAGAGCTTAATATAGTTGGCATACATTATTAATATTTTAAAATGTAATACTTACTCCCCAGTCCATCAGATTATAGCAGGTTAGCCTCACCCATTCACTTCACAGCAGGTTAGCCACACCTATTCACTTTACAGCAGGTTAGCTCCACCCATTCACTTTAGAGCAGGTTAGCCCCACCCATTCCCTTTACATCAAGTAAGCCCTGACTATTCACTTGACAGCAGTTTAGCGCCACCTATTTACACTGAAGTCTATAGCAGTTATTGGAGTGAAAGGTGTAGTGAGCAGTTAAACGTTGTGCTGTTCCTGGTTGAGAGGAAACAACGTGTCTCTACATAGTCTCCCAAAGGACCAAAACATTCAAAACTAGTAGCTAAAGTTTTCCAATATTCTCAAAATTCTAAATTTTATCCCTTCAGTCCATTTCAGTCCAAATAAAAAAAAAAAAAAAGGGTCAGCACATTTCAGTCTAGACTGCATTTTGATCAAGGCCCAACACAGGGCAGGCTATGTTGAAATTATTTCTTTCTAATATTTGATCTCTTCATGACACATTATGAGGCACCTTCATCTAACAAAGTATGCACTGTTCTCAGTGTGCTTCCACCATTTGCTAATTCTATAGCTAGTCATCAAGTCAATAATGGTGTAGTTAACATTTACCTAATAGTTTTGAACTCATTTTTGTAGCATTAGTTTAGAGTCAAGATGAACAAAACCAGCCTGTTTAAATCTGAGGGATGAAAAGAGGATGGAAAATAGTGAGGTGAAATTGTACTACTATAGTTTTTATTTGTACATAAAGCCACACAAATATTATAAACGGAGTTCAGGGGGAAAGATACAATACAAAAACAAAGTGGGGTATGGGACCTTTAAGTTTTTTTCAAGTCAAGTCAAGTCAAGTGGAGTTTATTGCCATTTCAACCATATACAGCCACAGAGTGAAACGAAACAACGTTTCTCCAGGACCAAGCTGCTACATAAGACAAACACAGAACAACACAGAACTTCAAGGGACTACATAAATTTACACATTAAGTGCACAAGTGCAAACATGTGCAGACAGCACAAGACAGTACAATGACTACTGGGATAGACAATGGGCACAGTAAGTCCCAGTGCAGCGCCGACCAGCACACAGTTCTATTAGAAAGTGAATCTAGTGAGAATAGTGCAAAGAGTACAAGAGTACAATATAAGTCGCTGAAATAGTGTAAACATAAGAGTAGCAGCCTATGTACAGTATAATAAATACTGTAGCAGCATAATGTAATGTGCAAAAACTTGCAAAAAAATTGCAGAGAGGATGGAGGATGCTCAGTTGTGTGTATATATGTATGTGTGTGTGTTCCTTCAGTCCAGTTTCTGAGTAATGATGGCATGGGGGAAGAAACTATTGCACAGTCTGGTCGTGAGGCCCGAATGCTTCGGTACCGTTTACCAGATGGCAGGAGGGTGAAGAGTGTGTGAGAGGGGTGTGTGGGGTCATCCACAATGCTGGTGGCTTTGCGGATGCAGCGTGAGGTGTAAATGTCTGTGATGGAGGGAAGAGAGACCCTGATGATCTTCTCAGCTGTCCTCACTATCCGCTGAAGGGTCTTGCGATCCGAGACAGTGCAATTCCCAAACCAAGCAGTGATGCAGCTGCATAGGATGCTCTCGATAGTCCCTCTGTAGAACATGGTGAGGATGGGGGGAGGGAGATGTGCTTTCCTCAGTCTTCTCAGAAAGTACAGGCGCTGCTGGGCTTTCTTAGTTATGGAACTGGTGTTGAGCGACCAGGTGAGGTTCTCTGCCAGGTGAACACCAAGAAGTTTGGTGCTCCTGACGATCTCCACAGAGGAGCCGCCTATGTTCAGTGGAGAGTGATCATTCTGTGCTCTCCTGAAGTCAACAACCATCTCTTTAGTTTTGTCCACGTTCAGAGACAGGTTGTTGGCTCTGCACCAGTCCGTTAGCCGCTGCATCTCCTCTCTGTATGCTGACTCGTCGTTCTTGCTGATGAGACCCACCATGGTCGTGTCATCGGCGAACTTGATGATATGATTCGAGCTGTGCATTGCTACACAGTCGTGAGTCAGCAGAGTGAACAGCAGTGGACTGAGCACACAGCCCTGTGGGGCCCCAGTGCTCAGTGTGGTGGTGTTGGAGATGCTGTTCCCGATCCGGACTGACTGAGGTCTCCCAGTCAGGAAGTCCAGGATCCAGTTACAGAGGGAGGTGTTCAGGCCCAGCAGGTTCAGCTTTCCAATCAGGTGCTGAGGAATGATTGTGTTGAATGCTGAACTGAAGTCTATGAACAGCATTCGAACA
>CM040471.1:335756-346065 GCA_022758105.1 Pangasianodon gigas | reverse complement strand
AGCCTGTGAAAATGGAGGAACTCTGTAAAAAATGGCTGTAATTCCTAAACGGTTAATGCAATATTTTTGTTAAACCCCTTGAATTAAAGCTGAAAGTCTACGCTTCAGTCACATCTTGACTGCTTCATTTCAAATCCACTGTGGTGGTGTACAGAGGCAAAATTACCAAAACTGTGTCACTGTCCCAATATTTATTGACTGTATATATATATATATATATATATATACACACACATATACATGCTATAGGTGCAGTGTGTGCAGTTTTATAAGGAAATGAGCTGGAAGTGTTACTGAGCATCTTGCAGAAGCAGCCACAGTTTTTCTGGAGACTTTGACTTTGAAAAGTGTCTCTTATGGAATCTGCTGCTTTCTTTAAATGTTTTCATAAAATGAAAATCTATAACAAAGTTTGTAAAGGTAAGCCTTTTGCACAGTACTGTATGTATATACATTATGTATATAAAATGTGCATATATATATATATATATATATATATATATATATATATATATATATATATATATATATATATACACACACACACACACACACACCATTGAAATGTAGACTTTCAGCTTTAATTCAAGGGGTTTAACAAATTAAATGCATTAAGCATTTAGGAATTACATCCATTTGTATAAATACACACACAAAAAAAATTACAGCATTTTTGCATAAGGCTGCAACATAACAAAACATGGAAAAAATGAAGGGGTGTGAATACTTTTGAAACTGTATATACATCAATCTTTACTCCATAACTTGTAATGAGACACAAAAAAACAGATTTATGATAACTTTGCAAATTTATTAAAAAGAACAAACTGAAATATCACATTGACGTAAGTATTGAGACCCCTAACTCAGTACTTATGCTGAGTTCACACTGCACGATTTTAGCCCGATTTTTCACTCTCAGACAGGTTTTGCGAAATCGCCGACAAATGCCTGAAATCGGAGGCAAATCGGCGCTCGTTCACGCGAGTGACAATCACGCAGTGTGAATTATCAAAGACGCAATCTGAGAGAATCACTGATCGCTGACGCTCGTGAAATATTTGGCATGCTAAATATCTGGACCTGTCGGCGATTCAAAATCCTGCTGTGTGAAATGAGTGAAACAAACATCGGCGATGACCTCCAGCCAATGAGAGAGCAAGATACAGGGCAGCGGGAAGCTCGGGGAGGAGTTATAGAATATCAGAAAACATGGCTTCGGTGCCGAAAAAGGCTCCTTCTCGGTCTATTTGGACCCAAGAAATGGAGGAAAGCTCCCCGCGTCTTCCTCCTCCATAATCTTTTTTTCTTTTTTGCCCTTTTGCTGCAAATCAGCACACAGACCATTTGGATCGCGAACTTCTTGCAGGGTACCATTTCCAGTCTCGCGCGAGAACTCTGAACTCACGTGTGATCTTGCGTTATTTCCTTATCACTTCTCGTGTGCATTTGGTTGTGAAACGTAGTTTGCAAGCCAGACAGAGTCGTCGGCGATTCTTTCTATTGTAAAGTCATGCAGTGTGTAACCTTCTGTCGCCTATCCACAGTGCAGTGTGAACACAGCAGCGACTGAATGCTACCCCAGATAGTCGTGCAGTGTGAAAACCACGATGATCCGACGACTTTGAAAATCGTGCAGTGTGAACTCGGCATTAGTTGAAGCACCTTTGGCAGCAATTACAGCCTCAAGTCTTTATGGGTATGATGCGACAAGCTTTGCACACTTGGATTTGGGGGTTTCTGCCATTCTTCTCTGCAGAACCTCTCAAGCTCTGTCAGGTTGGATGGGGATAATGTTCGATTGGGTTCAAATCCGGGCTCTGGCTGGGCCACTCTAGGACATTCACAGAGTTGTCCCTAAGGCACTCTTGCATTATCTTGGCTGTGTGCTTAGGGTCACTGTTCTGTTGTAAGATGAACCTTCAGCCCAGTTTGATGTCCTGAGTGATCTGGAACTGGTTTTCATTAAGGATATCTCTGTATTTTGCTGCGTTCAGCTTTCCTTCTACCCTGACCAGTGCCCCAGTCCCTGCCGCTGAAAAACATCGACAGACCATGATGCTATCACCACCGTGCTTCACCGTTGGGATGGTATAGTGCAGGTGATGAGTGACGCTTGGAATTGAGGCCATTGAGATGGGGTGTTGCAATGATGCTTGACCTTCTACAAGTTTCTCCCATCTCCACACATGATCTCTGGAGCTGAACCAGAGTGACCATCGGGTTCTTGGTCACCTCTCTTACCAAGGCTCTTCTCTCCCAATTGCTCAGTTTGGCTGAGCAGCCAGCTCTCAGAAGAGTCCTAATTGTTCCAGATGTCTTCCATTTAAGAATTATGGAGGCCACTGTGCTCTTGGGAACCTTCAGTGCAGCAGAAATTTTTTTGTAGCCTTCCCAAGATCTGTGCCTCGACACAATCCTGTCTCTGAGCTCTGCAGGCAGCTCCTCTGACCTCATGGCTTGGTTTTTGCTCTGATATGCATTTTCAGCTATTAGACCTTATATAGACAGGTGTGTGCCTTTCCAAATCATGTCCAATCAACTGAATTTGCCAGAGGTGGACTCCAGTCACAGTGTAGCAACATCTCAAAGGTGATCCAGAGAAATGGGGTGCACCTGAGCTAAATTTCAAGTGTCATAGAAAAGGGTCTGAATACATATGTCAGTGTGATATTTCAGTTTTTTCTTTTTAATAAAAAACTATTATGGGGTATGGAGTGTAGACTGATGTGAAAAAATTAAAGCATTTTAGCATAAAGCTGCAGTATAACAAAATGTGAAAAAAATGATACTTTCTGAATGTGAAAAATACTTTCTGAATGCCTATATGTGTATATATATATATGTAAATAGTCAGGTCCGGAAGTATTTGGACAATGATGGAGTTTTTGTGATTTTGCCTTTATACACCACCACAATGGATTTGAAATAAAACAATCAAGATGTGATCAAAGTGTAGACTTTCAGCTTTATTGCTGATTGCCAACATGCTAACCAAATGAATGTTAGCTACCTCTTTTTGGAAGTTCCCTTCTAACTTCTAAAGCAGAACTGATCAGATCATTTCTTAAGAGGCTGAGGACACACACTGTGAAGAGTAATGCTCATGTTAAACACAGTATTACTGCACCATTGTGGTGCTTCTTGCAATACAGTTTTGCATAAAACCAAAAACATTTTGGAAGGACCCACTTTATTCTGATATAAAACAAGTATGAGAGGCATCTAGTTCAAATATGCAAGTGTAAGGCAAGAACTGTGAATTTCTTCCATTAGTTAGAGTTTTCTGGTATATGATGGATAAGGTGTACTGAATCTGGTAGTTGTTGAGTGTTAGGGTTCCGCTGGAAAACCAAGCTGATTATTTTAGCATTTTCATTTATTTTGTTATACTGTTTTTTATTTGTTCTAATATTATTATCTTCTCTCTCTCTGTCTCTCTTTGTCTTTCTCTCTCTGTCTATTTCTCCCTCTCTCTGTCTCCCTCTGCATGCATTGCTCTCTCTCTCTGTTTCTCTCTCCCTTTGTCCCTCTCTGTCTCTCTCTTTGTTCCTCTCTGTTTCTTTCTCTGTCTCTCTCTTTTTGTTCCTCTCTGTTTCTCTCTCTTTGTCTCTCTCTGTCTCTCTTTGCCTTTCGCTCTCTGTCTATTTCTCTCTCTCTCTGTCTCCCTCTCTGCATGACTGCTCTCTCTCTCTGTTTCTCTCTTTTTGTCTCTCTCTGACTGTTTCTCTCTCTCTCTCTCTCTGTCTCCCTCTTTCTCTCTCTGTCTCTCAGATGCTCCTCAGCTCTCTCCCTCCTCCAGCTGTAACACCACTCAGAATTCGATCGTGTGTTCCTGTGAGGTTCATGGAAATCCGTCTCCTAAACTAGAGTGGCGTCTCTCTGGTCAAACCCCTGTCTCCCCATCGGAGGTCATATCCATCCAGGAGGAGTCAGCGAGTAACACAACCTTACGAAGCTTTATCTCCATCCGGCAATCAGTTAAGAACATGTCCACTCTGCAGTGTGTTGTCTCCAATAAGCTGGGCGTCACCTCTCAGGTCTTCTCCTTTACGGACAAGGCTCAGTGCTCTGCTGGAGGTTAGAAGTTTCACTAATTATGTTTTGTTCATTACTTAGTGGTGTTCTACTCCATTATAGTGTCATAATCAAGTTAGTATTGGATTCTCGGAAAAGACTAAAGACCTGGTTGCCTCTGCCGAGAGGTTAAGCTCAGCTGTGGATGGTGCTTTTACTTTACTACCTTACAGGAAGAGGCTCAGTGCTGTTATTCTTTGCAAAATGTATGGTAGATTGTTTTGAAACCATTTACAATCTGCAATCTACAGTAAGCACTTTATCCTGGGTGGATCTAGAGTTTAGAGTGGGTGAAAGACAGGAACACACCCTTTATGTCCTGCATTCACAGACACACATTTACACTTACGAACAAAATAGTGTAGCCAGTTCACTTTTTGGGGGAAAGTGGAGAACCCAGAGGAAGTCCCCGCAGACATGGCAAGAACATGTGAAACTCCACACAGACAGTAACCTGCGATCAGGATTGAATTTGGAGCTGGAGAACCCTGGAGCTGTGAGACAGCAATGCTACCCTCTGCACCACCCAATATGAAGCCAGTGTTACACAAAAAAATGTAAGAAAAATGTATGTTTAAAAAATCTAAAACTATAAGGCATCTCCTTATGGTTTTGTCATGAAGGCAGATGGACAAATGTCCAAAACAGCTTTTGGCTTTTATTAAAAGTGTCCAGGGTAAACACTAGACAGAGCAAATGAGTGAACAACAAAAAAATGCAGACAAAGCAAGACAAAAGATGCAATCATCAAAGGGATTACTAATGTCACAGACGCAGCGCTGGAGCGAGACTTCACAATGATGGCATGAGAATCTGGGTTATTTAAGTAGTTTGCTTAATTATGAACATGTTTGTGTAATCATTCGTTTCGATTCAATTTTATTGTATAGCGTTTTTAACAATGGACATAAGCAGCTTTACAGATATAAATACGTTCAAATTAAATTAAACCAAAATACATTGTAAATATGCGAATTTATCTCTAATGATCAAGCCAGAGGTGACAGTGGTGAGGAAAAACTCCCTGAGACGATATGAGGAAGAAACCTTGAGAGGAACCAGACTCAAAAGGGAACCCATCCTCATCTGGGTGACACCCGATAGTGCGATTATATCCTTTCTATCCCTTCCCTTCTATTATTGTGTACTACATGGACAAAAAGTACAATTGTGTAACCAGTAAATTCATCACAGTTTTCGCAAGAAGTCCGGTTGGTTAAAATCTATCCACTGTCCACTGATGGAGTCCTGAGTACGAAGGTGCTCGCGGCAACCGCAGCCCCAAAGCCACTACAGCAATCACAGTCCCAAGCCATCACAGTACAGTACAGCTCCCCATATGAGATCCCCAAGCCATCCCCAAGTGGCACCATCCCCAGCAATCCCACTGATCTTCAGGCCGTTCATGCGGGGCAGCCCCCAGCATCAGCAAGTGATCTCAACTGATGAGAACTCCAACCAAGTAGTAGTAGTAATCATAAGTCCAGAGATCTAGAACGGGGAACTGTGTTTGCCTGAGTGTCATGTTGCCATGGTAGCAATGTAAGGTGCAGAATTACACTACCCATCAGCCCCTGCATGTCACATGATCTGGCCACATGTTCTCTAATCATTCTTACCTGTGTCTTGTTATGCCTTTTTAGCACCACTCTATCTCTAACTGTCAAGCTTCTGTTGTTGCTCGTTGCTGTGTGTGCCTCGTTACTGCCTCTAGTCTGTACCTATTCAAAGACTATGTTAATGGTTCTTGTTTTCACGGTTTTGGTGGTTTTGTTTGTACTTTCCACTATAAATTATCTGCACCTGCATCTGCCTCCAATACCATTCCCTGACACATGTTGCGTGTGTGTGTGTGTGTGTGTGTGAAAAGCTCTGAGTATTCATTACACAATACAGGAATGTACACGTGTCACAATTTGAATGATGTAAAATTTTGTTGTGTTAAAGTGCTGCGTTTTCATTACATCATTCAGGGAGCTCTGAAATGCAGCAGTGAGGCTTTACATTATGCATTATAAAGATTCAGAAAATATCTACAATACAACACAACCTTACTGTTAGCGAGGTTCAGTCACCCGAGGGAAAGGGGAAATCCTGTAGCCCTGAGGTTTCTGCTTACTCCTACAGAAAAATTCAACTTCTTCTTTACAAGAAAAAATCCTGCTGCGTTTTCTAAACCAAGTCCCAAAAATAACTGAAGGTTTAACCACAAACTACTTTCCTATAAACACTTTCCCATGAACCCTTTCACCAGTAATGTTCAGCTGAGTTGCTCAACTTATTAAATAAAATAATATTTAGCTTTTCAGGTATCTTTATTTATATTATGCTTACATCACAATGCTGTTAAATCCTGGATTGTGATTGGTCAGAAGGTGTTGATTAATTTTCTATAACAGCAGCTTTTATTAAAAATTACAATTCAGTAACTTTTCTAAGTTAGTGATTTACTAATGTATAATTTGCTAAGAATTTATTTTACATAATTTACTTCAATAATTTATGAATTAAAAAAGTACTAATTTTCATATTTACATTCCAAACTCTCTGTGTTTTATTATTTTAGGTTCAGGTGTGGATATTTCCTCTGTGCTGATTGGTGCAGCTGCTGGAGCTTCAGTAATGATGATGTTGTGTGGTATATTCCTGTGTGTAAGGTGTGTTTACTGTAAAAATGTTTACTTTTACTCTAGATACTGTAGGTATATTAACAAAGAAAAGATGTAAGCCTACATTTATAAGTATATTTAATGTAATATTATAAATGGAAATGTTTTTATTTATTCATTCAATCCTTCATTCAGGAAAGCGACTCCCTCCCAGTCTGGACAAGGAGACACAGCAGGACTCGACACGGTTAGTGTGAAATTTCACACACAGAGTTGATTCTCTGTAGATAAAATTTTGAACTAATGAATTTTATTTCCTGTCGATCTCCACAGGCTGTTTGTCAGGAGGAAGATGAAGAGTCTGTGTACGAGAACAAAACGGTTTTATCAGAGTCGCTTCATTACTCCGCTGTTGTGTTTCCAAACGGAGCAGGAAGTGAAATCAGAGGACTTTCCAAGCTCACTGCTGACTATGCCACCATCTACCACGGCTCCGGACAACAAACCGAGGGAGGAATTACAGAAACAGCCACTGAGGAAGTTCAAGAAGAAAACGGGATGAATATGGACTGTGAAAAGATGCAAGAAGAGGAGGTAACTTACGGAAACATCACACGCCAGCCAATGATGGAGAAAACTCAGCTGGAGTTGTTTGATGATGATAATAAAGATGATGATTTAGGTGAAGATTATAATGGAATAAAACAACCACAGATTGAAGAAAGAGATTCAGATCAGCTCAAACATTCAGATGAAGCTGAAGGTTTTTAAGCACCTAATAAATGTGAACAGAAATAAAAAAATAAAATCATTTAGTGTTTAAAAACCTGCTTAGATGTACAGGCTACAAAGAGCGAAATGTATACTCATATGTGTGTGATAGGGATACAGGATAGAGTCATAAATATCTATTTACATTTCCTTTATATTGATGAACTTGGTTTACAAGAAAAAGACAAATAAAAGTCAGGAAACCCAACACTGTTTCATACACAAGTCTACATAATCTAGAAGTTTATTGCTTTGGGAAAAAAGCTTCATTTTTGCGTGATATAATAATCATTTTTTTAAAATAAAAACACACTGTAAAACTGATAATGTGGACAAGCCAAAGTTAATAAATGATTTTTTTTGTTGTTGTTGTTGCTTTCAGCATTTAGCGCTCTCAGTGCTGCTGAAAGAAATGAAAATATGAAAATGAAAATAAATGTTGAAAAAATGTATAAGCATTTTTGCATTATATAAATTTTATATATAAAAACATACACTTTGCCAGTTTGTTAGATAAACAGATCTATTCATTAATAACATCCATTTTGTAGTTATTTTGGTTATTGACATCTAGCTTCAAATGTAATAGAATTCTCATAAAATTAAAAAGAACTTTAAGAAAAACAAATTCTGCTTTGTAATGTATAATTTATAATTTCTAGTTTGATTTTAAAAAAATTCCAATTTTAAAAAGTTTTTTAATCTTAATAACTGTATCTGATAATAAATAATAGTAAATAAAGTGCTATTTTCTTTGGGTTCTGTATCAACTTGCACTATCAGCTAGTTAACATAAGGAATATATGCTACGTACTGTATGTAAGTTAAAGGGATAAGCACAAATGAACATAACATTTTGGGCGAGAGGCAGATAATTAAACGCAGATATTCTGTCATGCTTCACCTGAGTGATTCAGGAGAACAACAAAAGTCTCGTATCGACTACAGAAGTGAACTCGAGCTCATTTACCTCATGCCTGATTCCACCAAAGCTCACGTCACACATCAGAAATGAACCGTTACGCAGTGCAAGGCTGGACACGTGGTGGAAAGAGAGGAAGAGAGGAAGAGCTCTCACGGAGAGTGCGGGCAGAGGGAGACCTCAGAAAGCCCACTGCTGCACAAGGAGAAAACAAACCCTTACCCCAGCGTAAGAGAGGAGGATGCGTACATCATGGCATTAAATTTAATTCATCCTTCCACAGACTCACCTACAGAAAGTTAGTTATAACTTTTCCATTAAGGGGGAAGTGCAGGAAGACACGTCCATAATCCAGAGACAGAGCAATAAAAACTAAATAAACACTGCAGCCAAAGTTTGGGATGAAGTTAATTTTACCTGCAAAGAATGGAAGTATGGACGCATTGAGTACTTGTTTTATTTTAATGAGTAAGGTATTTAGTGTTACTGAATCAAGGATGTTATGGAACACTTTATTTAGCTCTGTTTATGTTGGTTGCTGTTGTGTGCTGCTAGCTGATGACCTCCTCATTCTGTGTTTAGATATTATGGAGTTTAAACTGGAGTGTATTTAATAGAAAGCGTGAGGACAGCTGACCCGAGCACACAGAGCAGTACCAGTGGGCATGGGCATTAAAAATGTGCGCATGGTGCTGTGAATTGCAGCTCGACTCACGAGCAGAGTGTAGATGCAGGCGACCGAGGGGGAAAGGGAAGTGCGAGTGTCTCAGTGCTCAGTACTCGCTGAACTGAAGTTCTCTTACATGCAGCAGTTTCTCTGCATGCTCGCTGTGCACTCTTTATTAAACACACTGTTTTAACACCATAAAGATGTTTTATCAGGTTGTATTGTACTACAGATGCTGTAGATCCTCCTCTCTGTATTTTCACAGTGCAGCCTGCAGTCTGATTTGCTTTGATCAGTAATCGTGAAATATCTCCAGATCGCTGTCACTTCGTGTCGTCTGTTCATTAGTGCGATTAAGTACACTGGGCTTGTGTCACATAGTATTACCTGGTATCAGATGCTGGTATTTAAGTATTTTTTATGATTATGAGTACGAGTAAATGAGCATGTTATCTGACTGATGCATCTCCATTAGTAAAGTCCTCAGTATATTTACTGTCAGTGATGCTGCTGTGCGAGGTGCTGATCCTGCGACCGATATTTCTACACAAGGTGCAACATGACAATGTATTCTGAAAAAAAAAACTTGCTTTTCAGTTTTATTCTCCATTATTTGCTCATGAGTGCAGACTGTCATGTCATGAGAATGACATTTGAGAAAATATTCATGTAATTCTGTCAGATTATAAAATAGACATTTATCATCTCTTAAACTGTAAACACAAAACCAGTTTAAATCTAAAGTTGTATTTTAAACCTCTGTCCTGTAGGGGGCAGCACTGCATCAATCAGTGTTCTCATTCAAGTCAATAATTACCTGATCAGAATCGTAGTGAAATACCAGGAACACAACAAAAATGAAAACTTTTTAAATGAAAAATGAATTATTAAAAATTAAAAATCTAATAATGATTTAAATTACGCAGCAAATAAAATGGAAAATTGCCACTAAAGATGGTTAAGTAGGCATATATTACAATATACAGTCGGGTCCATAAATATTGGGACAGTGACACAGTTTTGGTAATTTTGCCTCTGTACACCACCACAGTGGATTTGAAATAAAGCAGTCAAGATGTGACTGAAGCATAGACTTTCAGCTTTAATTCAAGGGGTTTAACAAAAATATTGCATTAACCGTTTAGGAATTACAGCCATTTTTTACAGAGTTCCTCCATTTTCACAGGCTCAAAAGTAATGGGACAAACTAATATAATCATAAATATTAGGATTATTTTTATTACTTGGAGGTAAATCCTTTGC
>CM040471.1:284449-294983 GCA_022758105.1 Pangasianodon gigas | reverse complement strand
GTGCGTGCGTCTGTGTGCGTGTGTGTGCGTGCGTGTGTCTGTGTGCGTGTGTCTGTGTGCGTGCGTGTGTGCGTGCGTGTGTCTGTGTGCGTGCGTGTCTGTGTGCGTGCGTGTGTGTGTGTCTGTGTGTGTGTCTGTGTGCGTGCGTGTGTGCGTGCGTGTGTCTGTGTGTGTGCGTGTGTGTGTGTCTGTGTGTCTGTGTGCGTGTGTCTGTACAGTCGGGTCCAAACGTCTGTGTTCACTCCCAAGAACTGTTTTCATTTCATCAGTTATCGAACACTAATAAACGTTGTCTCAGTCCCCACACACACACACACACACACACACACACACACACAGTCATATAAACCCGTAACGGTGTTAATTGTCGTCTCTTCATTCTCTTCTAACACTTTGATCTTGACCCTGATCATGTTTTACCGGAATAGATGTGTTGAAGAAATTATAATTTTATACATTTTTGATAACTGATGAATGAAAACTGTTCTTTATTTTCTGATTTTATGCTGTTAATGATGCGCTAAAGCAGGTTTTATAGCAGTAATCAATGATCCTCATTAAATACCGGCATGTTCATACGCAGTTCTGCAGTATTAGCGCTAAACGCTAAAGGCTGCATGTTTCAGGCTCGATCTGTACTTTAGCAGCTTAGAATTTATTCATATTTACAGGTTTTTTTTTTTTTTTTTTTTGATTTACCAGAAGTACAACCAGATATACCTTTGGCTTGCTAAGCTAATTTGCACTGAGTATTTGCACTTGGCATGTTAGCTAAGTTCACATTTTAATGTGTAAAATTTGTATAATTTAGCAGAAATATGTTTTTCATTATTACAGTTTATTCATCTTAAATCTTGCTAGCTTAGCTACCTTGTCAGTTAGTTACTGTAAAATATAATTGTCCCTAGCCCTAATTTGCAAGTTAGCCAAGGTAATATTTTGCAGAGTGTAATATTTTTTTCTTTTTTTTTTTTTAAATCAGAAATACGAAATCCCATCAGCTTAGCTAACAAGTAATAACTTAATAAGTTCATCTTTTGCAGTTTACGATTTACAGTTTTCCTGATTAACCACAAGACGTCCATATCCCTTACACTTAGCAAATTTACAGACTAGCTAGCACTGACCATTTACCCGACCTGACATGTTAGCTAAGTTTTCAATTTGCAAGAATACCAATTATTATAAATCATTTTTAGCAGGAATGCAGTGTCCCGTGGCGTGCTAGCCTGTAAGTTCTTAGCAGAAATTGGTTGTTGTCACTTGCTAACTTCCTGCAGTAATGTGGAGAGAAGGCTGAAGTATTGTTTGAGCTGATTGTAATGTTTACTGATGCACAGACTGCCCTCTGTTGATACGATGCCAAACAAAATGCATTTTTACATTTTTAATAAGAACAAAAGTGTGTGTTTACTGTTCTCGAGTGTTTCATGTACTGATAGAAGATATTTACACAGATGCCATATTACAGTACAGAGCTCGTCTTCCTCCATCCTGTCACATGTTTTAATGACAAGTTTAAATACAAATCCAATGAAAATGAAGTGAAATTGTATTTATTCTCCTTTATTCTTTTTAGTTCATGTGAACATTTTCAACTGAATCACATTAGAAATCTCATTTTTCTCCTTTTCTCACACATTTCTAAGAATAAAACATCCCCACACTCCATTTTTCTACACCTCATGAACACCTTGATGTCTTAAAATAAAAGCGTGCAATCAGAAATCTGAGATTATTATTATTATTATTATTATTATTATTATTATTCTCTCTCCCTTTTTAGAATGGGCCTGTATTGCTTTTAATGAAATCACATCACCAAGAAATTTTATTTGAATGATTTAAAAGTCTGCTCTAAAGCTTACCTTGTTTGCTAGACAGACGGGATGTATATTACCTGGAGTTATTTCTACTGCTCAGTTTATAGAAGGTAAAATACAGCGTCCATTTAATTCAGTTTTATTTACGTACCGTCTTTAACATTGTCACAAAGCAGTTTTACAGAAAAAAATGTACATTTATATTTAAATTTATCCCTAACGAGCAAGACGGTGGCAAGAAAAACTCCCTTGAGATGATGAGAGGAAGAAACTTTGAGATGTCATGATGTTCAAGAGCAGAAAGAATTCTGACGTGACGGCTTCCGGCTGTCAATCCCAGCGATACTCCAGGAATAATTACGTTACACACCTCCACATGGAAAACTAATCCCATCTGAATAGGGTTCTAGTTAAGAGAGTTTTTTAATGCCAGATATTGTCTGAAAAGAATGAGACCTTTACAGAGTGGAGGAGAAGCTTGGATCTTGGAAGAGAACCTGCCAGGAACCGTGTGTTCTGAACCAGGGTAGGTAGATAAAACGCTGCTCTTGAAAAACCTGGAAAGTGAAGTTTGGATTGAATTCTTGCTGTGAAAGGAAGGCAATGGAGTTCCTTAGTTCCTTCATATAAGAACTTCAGGAGGTGATGAACCATGTGAGCAGCAGCGTTCTGAATGCTCTGTATAGAAGATACTATCTTTTGAGGCATATCAAGAAGTCCAGTAGTGTTTTGTTGGTGTAGCAATGACGAGGAAAGCCATGAGAGCTGAGATTTAGTAACATGGAGAAGAAGAGTGGAGAGAGTACTGAACACTGAGGAACTCCAGCAGAACCGCTGTGAGGAGAGCCATGGCTCATTTATTCTTTTCATACCTTTAGTCATCATTTGTTCAGTGATGAGGAATTTAAAATTCAAGACATAATGTTAAACATGTTCAGGACAAATTTGTTGCTTTTCCCTACGAGCGGAAGTTTGGGTTGTTTTATTGAACACGCAGCTTTCCCATGTTGTTTCTACCTTTTTTCTACTGTAGAAAGAAATTAACGCAAAATCAAGCAAACTCCGTAATATTCAGAGAAGCTTGCAATTTTTAAAAATTACCGCAGATTTTTCACAGATTTGGGCCAAGATGCGTCGTGTGATGTCATCACAACGCACATTCAGCCAAGGCCCTCTTCAATTCACGTGCATCGAACATGAGTACAGACAAAAGGTCTCAAAAAAGCACAATAAACTTCAAATTTTGAAAAAAAACGCAGCAAATTCAAGCATTTTTGAAAGTCAGCAAAATCCTGTATGGAGTGTGTAGATTCGCTGTAGATTCAGTGTGTGTGAGGTCATGTGATACAACATCTCGATGCACATGGTGAATAAGGAGGACTAGCGATGGTCTGTTTTTGGCAAAATCAACACTGACCTTTACTTCTTCTTCTTCTTCTTATTATTATTATTATAATACATCAGTAATAATTGGTTATACGGCGGTGAAGGCTGGATCAGGTGTGTTGGAGCAGGAAAAACAGGCTCTAAAAATCTTATTTTACACAAAAGTTTATTTATTATTTCTGTGTTGGAAAGTGTAAAAGTGTGGACAGGCTAACACGGGATAAAGATCACACCACAGTTTCACAAAACTTGTATTACATCGACTTTCTGTCTGTTGATGTTTGTTTCTGTCTGTCATCTTCAGCTCCTTTGTCTCCGAGAGTAAAATTTACAACATGTAAATTCAGCAGCTCAGTTTCACTTCCTGAAGGTCATAACACTTTGCATGAGCTTCCACAAACAACACACATACAGGTATTTACTGTCGAGTTTACTGTAGACGGAAATGTCATGAGTTACAGTGAGACAAAGATGCTTTTATGATTCCACAAAAAAACTACAGGCCTACAAAGAAAAAATCTGATAGTCCTTTCACAGTTTGGTGAGAAGATACAATTCCATATGATGCATTAAATTAAATTAATTCCACTAATTCCATTAATTAATTTAATTCCACATGCATTAAATGATTACAGACTCGGCTCCTGACTGGACATTGTAATATGCGATGCATCCACTGTGTGTACGTTTTAGGTTCTTGTCGATTCCGATACCAATGCTGATACTAAAATGAGTAACGTATAGTTGGTTAGTTGGTGGTGGTTGTGTGATGAGCTCCTCATGCCGAGTTTTATGTTTAAGATGTTATGGTGTTTAAACCGTGTGTATCAGTGCACAGCATTGAGCCAGGACTGAATACTGATATTGGTATTGATTCATATTTACATATTCCATAAGTCAACTTCTATTAAGAGTCATGAGAAGTTATGTTAAGGTTAAACATCATGTTAAACAGCTTTTCTTTCTGTTCATAAAATCCAACAAATATCCGTAATGCACTTCACAATCTCTGCAAATCACTTTATACACAATACTCTTTGTATTGTCATTGTCTTCACTTTCATCAGTCTTCTGTTCCTTTTCTCCTTTTTGCTTCCTCTTGGAATTTACTCATCAGTGACTTTAAACTGCCACACACACACACACACACACACACACACACACACATACAGCAGCACCTCTGCATCTTTGTATGGTTATCACGCTTGGTGACTATAACAGTTACAGGATATGGAAGTTAAGTAATTAGGAATGCTATTGCAAAACAGTTGACGCGAGACTTCAAAGCATGAATGGAAAGCAAAGAGCTCAAGGGCCGATATATATATATAATGTATATAATTGTTTTTTCTGTGGACTTCTGATCGGAAGGTCGAGAGTTCAATCCCCAGCACCACGAAGCTGCCACTGCCGGGCCCTTGAGCAAGGCCCTTAACCCTCAACTGCTCAGTTGTATAAGTGAGATAATTGTAAGTCGCTCTGGATAAGGGCGTCTGCCAAATGCTGTAAATGAATGCTGCTGAATTTTCAGAGAGCGCATCACAGGACCTATTTGTCTTGCCATCATTTCCAAGAAAAATAAAACTCTTTAAAAGTACGGATCGGCTCCCAAAGTTCATGTAAACGGGTCAGCTTGTGTGCAAATGACTCCAGGACTGATGCAAGCAGATTAACCTGCTATAATCCGGTGTGTTTCTGTCTGCATGGTCTATCAAACAATGCTCATCACCTAATGATAGTCACGATAAATAACACTATTTTCCATATTATTCATTATTATTAAGTAGTTATAAATTCTAACATTGGCTAACAGGAAAAAAAAAAAAGCAAAACTAGATGTACACAACTTCGTTTTAGGACAGAGGAAGTTGTGTGTGTGTGTGTGTGTGTGTGTGAATGTGAGAGAGAGAGATACTTATCAGCATGTGGGGTAAAACTGAGGACATTTCATCAGAACACACTCATTTTGAGAACTGGAGACTCACATTCAGGTAAGAATCACTCTCTATTTACATTCATAAATTTATTTCCTTTCTGATAATGTCTGTTGTATATTACATGTTGTGGTATTGTGTATTATATATATTATATATATTGTGTTGTCTTACATGTTTTTTTATATCATTAGTGTGTTTTAATATCATTAGTGATTAAATTAAACATTTTTATAAGTGAACTCTAGTGAGTTTATTGAAGAATTTGTTATTTAACAGTGATCCTCATGATTTTTATTTATTTATTTTTGGTCTGTTGTCAACCAAAAACCTCAACACTACCTTACTGAGCTCCAAAATAAAACCATTAAAAAAATCATTTAATCAGTTTTTAAAATGTTAGCACATACATTCATTGAGCATGTTTTTTTTTTTTGTCGTTCTTAACTGAACATGCTCCAACGTTGTTAAAAGAAAATCGTCTCAGAGAATCATACAGTCATTATAGTGAAAAGCTGCTTAAAGGGACCCCGGTGTAACTCGCAGCAGCACTGCGTCCAACTTCGTCGTCGAGTCTGATAGTGTGTCCAGTAAACTTTTCTGGTGTTTCTGGAATGTAACAAACCCCAAAACTGAAGTAAATCTGATAAAATATTATTATATTATGGCTATTGTTGTCAACTGTAAACAACAGTTCCCTGATTTACGAAGGACATTTGTTTTGAAAGAAAGTTCTTAAGCTTACTCGGTCACATTATATACTAAGAGTGTAACTGAATACGAACACATTATTCAGATTGTCTTGAACAAAAACGAGTACAGATACGAAAAATAGGCAGTGTTTGTTTGCTTGTTTGTTTGCTTGACTGATTTTCAAAAGGCTTTCCAGTTTTAGGGACATGGATCCCTTCAGTTTTCACAGAAGCTTGTGGGGAGGGTTGCCAGGTTTCATCAAAATTCCCACCATAACTACAACTCAAAAACCGCACAAAAAGATTTGAAACTAGCCCAAAAGATTTGGACACATGGAATGATAGATGGAATTTTCTCCTTTTTCTCTGTCTTTTTGTGAAAAACAAATTAACAGTGGTGTACATTCTTGTTTTGCAATATATATCTGCAATATGTGGACATTATACATAGAACCCATCAATGCTGCTCACAGAACAAAGATCAAGTTCATTAACATTATATGAATCTGAAATGCACTATACCTAAACCCTCCCTTAGTGAGCTGCAAAAACAACAGAATTTTTTTTTTGCATATCTCCAAAAATAATCATTTAATTAATTTTAAAAATATTACTTGTACTTTTTTTTAAAAAATGTTTTTCATTGCTTTTAAATTATCATTCTCCATTATTATTAAAAGAAAATCTTCCTGGAAAATCATAGTGTCATTATAATGAAATGATCCCAGAAGCTCTCTGAGTGTGTCCCGCTTCATAATAGATTGTGATAGTGTCCAGCAAACTTTTCTGATCTTTTGATCTCCAGTGTCACCCAGATGAGGATGGGTTCCCTTTTGAGCCTGGTTCCTCTCAAGGTTTCTTCCTCATATCATCTCAGGGAGTTTTTCCTTGCCTCAGTCGCCTCTGGCTTGCTCACTAGGGATAATTTTGTCTTAACATCTAGGACTGTTTGCATGTTTTTGTTTCTGTTTGCATGCTTTTTGTTTCTTATGTTCTGTAAAGCTGCTTTGAGACAATGTTCATTGTTAAAAGCGCTATACAAATAAAATTGAATTGAATTGAATTTTGGGAATACAGTGATAGGGTTCACATTAATGAATATTAAAAAAAACAAACAAACACACAAACACACAAAAAATCCTTCCAGTGTAGACCATGCCCAAATGTAAATGTAAATGTAAATCCTAACAGGAAATATGATTATTTTGAGCCCTAAACAGATAGAAATACAGATAACACCATTGCTTTACACCCCTAATTCCTGTATGATACCAGTATAAATTGTTTGGTCCATCACCCATTTGAGTTCAGCATCTCAGGAACATGCAGCCTGCCCCACTTTATGAATTCCTTAACTGTCTGTCAAACTTGAAGAATCTCTTCAGGACACAGCCTCTGCTCAGCCAGTGCAAAACATCATGATATGCTGCTTCAAGTTCCTTCATGAAACTGATGGTGTTGTAAGCCACTCGATCTGATGTAATTAATGCATTTCCTGAAATGTGTCCTTGGCTGCAGTCTTTCTGCAACAGAGCGTAAAACAATTCCTCACTCACCTCAAACCACTCATTATTTCCCCTGACAAATACAGCAAGCTAAGCATCAAGTCTGTGTTCTCATCAAGTGCCCCTGAATTCTCTTGGTTTGATGAATAGCTGATTATAAATACAGTCATGGGAAAAAAAAGGTACGCCATCTTTCAATGTTTTTATTTATCAGGTATTACCACCAAACAAACAAACAACCTCAGGCGACAAAAAAACAACAGATTTCAATATGTGGTCATTTTCCCCAAAAAGTAAACCAACATTCAATTCAATTTTATTTGTATAGTGCTTTTAACAATGGGCATTGTCACAAAGCAGCTTTACAGAAAAATATAAATTCAGGATATAATAACTGCTGTTCTCAGAGGGTCTTCTGGATTATCATAATGAATATTAAAGTCTCCAACAATTAATGCTTTGTCTAAAGAAACAACCAGGTTAGAGATGAAATCCACAAATTCACAAAGGAATTCAGAATACAGCCCTGGGGGTCTGTAAATAATAATTAGCGGAAACCAGTGTGGAAAAATAAGTACTCCCTATAATTCAGTAACATGTAGAACCACCTTTAGTAACAATAACTTAAAATAAATGTTTTCTGTAAGGGTTTATCAGTCTCTCACATCATTTTGGAGGAATTTTGGCCTACTCTTCTTTACAACATCGCTTCAGTTCATTGATGTTTGAGGGCTTTCATTTATGCACAGCTCTCTTAAGATCCCACCACAGCATCTCAGTAGGGTTGAGGTCTGGACTTTGACTTGGCCATTCCAACACCTTCATTTTTTACTTCTTTAGCCTTTCAGATGTTGATTTGCTGGTGTTCTTGGGACCCAATTTCAGACCAGCTTAAGGTGCTGGACAGATGACCTCACATTTGTCTCAAGAATATTCTTGTATAAAGTGGAGTTCATCGTTGTCTCAACAACTGCAACTTTCCCAGGTCCTGTGGCTGCAAAACCAAATCATCAGCCCTCCACCACCAGGCTTCACAGCTGGTATGATATTGTGGTGATACTCTGTGTTTGGTTTTTACCAAACATGGTGCTGTGCATGATGACCAAACATCTCCACCTTGGTCTATTCAGTCCAAAGGATATTGTTCCAGAACTTTTGTGGTTTGTTCAGATGCAATTTTGCAAACCTAGGTCATGCTCCATTTTCTTTTTGGAGAGAAGCGGCTTTTTTCCTAGCCACTCTTCCATGAAAGCTGTACTTGTTCAGTCTGATTGTGCTGTCATGAATATAAAAATTTAATGTGCTTACAAAGGTCTGTAGGTCACATGATGTAGCTTTTGGGTTTTTCATTATATTAAACAGTCTGATCTTGGACTGAATTTGCTGGGACGTTCACTCCTGGGAAGATTGGCAACTGTCTTGAAGTCTCTTTGTAAACACCTGAGGTTATTTGTTTGTTTAAAAGAAGAAGACGCATTTATTTGTTAGTGGTAGCTCAGTGGTTAACATGGTGGACTACTGATCGGAAGGTCATGAGTTCAATCCCCAGCACCACCAAGCTGCCACTGCTGGGCCCTTAACCCTCAACTGCTCAGTTTTATTTAAAAAAAAAAAAAAAGATAGATAACTGTAAGTCGCTCTGGATAAGGGTGTCTGCCAAATGCCATAAATGTAAATGTAAACAATCCTTCTCACTGTAGAATTGCAAATTGTTTGGAGATGGCATTATAACCCTTCCCAGTTTGACAGCAGAAAAAACTGCTTCTCTGAGGTCATGGCTGATATCTGTTAATTTTGCCATGATGTAGACACACACATGAATGTTCCAGAACACCAAACTGCCAAAAGCTCCGCTTTTATAGAGGTAGTCACACTTCTTGATGATTAACTAATCTTGTGCATTTCATTAATAACACCTAGCTGCTAATTACTCTCTTAATGATTGTGGAATTAGGAAGAGTGTAATTTTTTCCCCGCCTGGTTTTTGAACGTTGGTTTACTTTTTGAGGAAAAAAATGACTACGTATTGAAATCTGTTGTGTTTTTTTGTTGTCACCTGAGGTTATTTATTTGTTTAAAAAAGAAGAAGCATTTATTTGTCACATACACATTACAGCACAGTGAAATGCTATTCTTTGCATATCCCAGCTTGTTAGGAAGCAGGGGTCAGAGCCATGATTCAGCACCCCTGGAGCAGAGAGTGTTAAAGGCCTTGCTCAAGGGCCAAACAGTGGCAGCTTGGCACTTGAACCCCCAACCTTCTAACTAGTAACCCAAAGCCTTAATCATTGAGCCACAACTACCACAACAATTGGCTTGTTGCCTGGTTTCTGGCATAGTTTTGGCCTATAGCTAATAAATGAAGAAAAAAGATTAATTTTATGTTCTGCATTTATGTTCTGCATTTATCAACCTGTCTTGTCAGTTGAATGTGGCCTGCAGGCCAGTATTTTGAGACCTCTGCTAGAGGATTATATCATCCACTTAGGCAGCAAAGTAGTGTAACCCAAATAGAAAGTGTAAAAGGCCATATTTTCACAGGACACTGGAGTCAAGAGGAGCTTCCGATGTCCCTTAGTAAAATCAAGTGTTGAGTAAAAGCAAGCTATGCCTAACTGATCACACGCTTGTCAATGCATGGCATTGGAAATGCTTTAAATTTTGATATTGCATTGACCTTTGTCCACACAGAACTAGACTGCCATGTCCACCTTGGATACAAGGATCATTAGGCTGCATTGTGGGACTCATCAGTTACCTCCATGTCAAGCGTGGCCCAGAGATCCTCTCAAAATAATTGAGTTTTGTGTTAGGCACATGATAGTCTATGTGGTGCTCTGTGATATTAGTGTGATAGCTTTATTGGCCAGTATAAATCAGATCTGGTTATTAAATAACAGTATTACGTTAAACTGCAGTATTATAGAACACTGGTACTAAACATTCCAGCAGATTTGTTTTGATCTGTACTGTGTTGGATAATACAAAAAAGTATTATTTTAACATTTTTCATTCAATCCATTTGTCTGTTTGTGTCTTTTCTTTCTTTCCTGAACAGAAAGATGAATGTACCAGAGAAACTCATCATCATTTTTTGTCTGTTTCAAGGTTTGTACTTTGCTTATTTTTTGTTTATTTTGTGTGTACTTTTGTCCTCCTTTGATTGCCCTGATGACATAACTCTGGCAGAAACA
>CM040471.1:230839-240910 GCA_022758105.1 Pangasianodon gigas | reverse complement strand
TATATATATATATATATATATATATATATATATATATATATATATATATATATATATATATATATATTTTTTAAACATAAAGTATTTTGGGGATTGTTTTTTGCTTGAAAAGCGTGCTTGTGGTGTCTCTTTAAAATAAATGCCACTTGGTCTTATCATGAACGAGGTCAACCACACTTGCTGCTCAACACCAGACTTCCTTTTTTATTGTCCCCCTCTCTGTGCATGCACAACTCTTCAACCAATTAACACTCGTGACATCTTCCTCCTTTTTTGACATTAAACCCAAGAATACAAAACTTTACTGAAGTTATCCCTGTGCTTCTCTAATCAATTTACCCACTAAGCATGAAGTATAAAATGCAGTAAACACAGTTTAACTTGAACTTTGTCAATACCTTAAGCTAATGCATAAGAACATTACTTTCCTGAATGTACATTTTTTTTTTGTTTTTTTCTGGCATATGCATAATATGTGAATACAGAACAAATAAACTTTTTTCCAGTCCCAGACTTAACAATGCCGTTTGTGGTATGAAGACTATTGAACAGCTTATAAATTTAGTCTCTAAACAGGCTTACAAACTCAAACTGGTGAAATGGCACATGAAAGACCAGTATGTGTCTGTGTAGGTGCCATTTGTGTCAAGGTGTATCCTTTTGTGTCAAAGGGTGTGTCCTTTGTCTGTGTGGGTGCACTTATTCCATTGGAATCCATAAGATCCATGCATTCAGGATCCAAACTGCGTTCTTGTGCTGCTGAATGTGTGCTCCTTCTGAAGCTGATGGTGATTTCTCCTGCTCAGCTTCCCTTCAGTTGTTTCCACTACATAATACCTTGGCATATAAAAGGGCAGGCAGGTTTCAGATTCTCCTCCAATGTAGGGAGTGTGGTTCTGATCCTCCTTCCCATGAGGAGTTCTCCTGGGCTGAACCCAGTGGATGCAGATGGGGTGGCCCTGTAAGACATGAGAGCCAACAGGGTGTCCTTTTGTCTCAAAATATTCTTGGCCACCTGTACAGCCCTCTCCACATGGCCATTGCTCTGTGGGAAGTGTGGACTTGAAGTAACATGAACAAAGCCGTATTCCATACTGAAATCACAGAATTCTTTACTGCAAAACTGTGGTCCATTGTCACTTCTCAACTCACATGTGATCCCAAAACGAGCAAAGGTGGTTTTGAGTTTTCCAATCACTTGGCTGGTGGAGGGAGTAGAGAGAGGTAAGATCTTGTTTGTGGAGTAGTAATCTGATACTACCAGGTAATGGCATTTATTGCATTCGCACAAGTCTACAGCTATTTTCTCCCTGGGCCTACAGGGTAATTCACTTTGTGCTGTGCAGCCCTTGTCTTGCTGCAGCATGAGCACTCTTGCATGTGTTGTTTAATGTCTTGTGAGATGTTAGGCCACCAAACTGCCTGGTAAGCTCTTTAATGACACCTGTGTAGGCCTTGCTGTCCATCATGGATTCTATCAAGGATTTCTTTCCTCATACAAGTAGGGATAAATATACATGTGCCTCTCACTATGAAGCCTTGCTGTTCAGAGAGCTTTAGTCTCACATGAAAATACTCTTGGATGGTCTCTGGTGTTCATGTTGCTTAATCTAGCCAACCATTCCTGATAAACCAGAGGACCAACTGCAGCTAGCTGTCTTATTCAATGTTCATCCTGATGAGCTCCAGTTTCTTTGAAGTCGTCAACAGGTTATTAACAACAGAAGCAATGTATGCTGTTACCTCACAGTGGCTGTCCATGCTGTCTGTGGTGTGGTCTGGGCCCCTTGATAGTGCGTCAGCTACAGCCAGTCTTCCCAGGAGCATACTCTTCAATGCAACTATACTGCATTTATCTCATTAGGAGCCTTTGGCACCTGAGTGGAACATTATCACAGTCTTCATTGTTGATGAGCGGAACAAGGGGTTTGTGGTCCTTGATTTGTCTGAAGCTCTCTAGCCCATAGAGGTACTTCTCGAACTGTTCACAGACCCAGACTCCTGCTAAACACTCCTTCTCTATTTGAGCATACCTTATTTCAGCATCACTTTGAACCTTGAACAGTATGCCACTGGTCTCCACTCACCATCATATTGTTGCAGCAGGACACCTCCCACCCTGTAGCTGCTTGCATCTGTAGAAACTGCTGTGGGTCTTTTAGCATCATAATCAGTGAGGACAGGAGTACTCATCAGGGAGTTTTTCAGTCTCTGGAAGGCGTGTCTTGGCTTGGACCCCAGTTCCACACTACTTTTGTTTTCAGGAGGTCATACAGAGGTTGTCCAACAGTGGTTAATTTAGGAATGCATTTCCCTAAGTAGTTCACCATCCCCAGAAAGCGTTTGATTTCATGTGGGTTCTGGGGTACTGGAAAGTTAGCAATGCTGTCGACTTTGCCTGGCCCAAGAAGTGAATTTGACTTTGCTTGAACCTGCATTCTTGTCTGTTCAATTTTAGTCCAGCTGATTCCATGACTTTGAGCACATTGTCCAGTCCTTCATAATGTTCTTTTTCTGTTTCAGCAAAAAATAGAACATCATCCATATAAATTGCCACCCCCTCTAGCCCCTGTAATGTCTCTATCATTTTTCTTTGAATGATTTCTGAGGCACTTGTAATCCCAAATGGGAGACTTTTAAAGGAATACTTGTCACATGGGGTTATAAAAGTGGTCAGCTTGCTGTTTTTTCCTCGAGAGGGATTTGGTAAAATCCACTGGCTGCGTCCAGGGAGCTAAATATCCTAGCACCAGAGAGTTTAGAGATTACTTCCTCTGTTGTGGGAAGAACAAATTTGTCCCTCCTCACCACCTTATTTAGCTTTCTCAAATTGACACAGATGTGTACATCTCAACTGGGCTTGATCACAAGAGCCATGGCTGTACATCACTCTGTTAGCTCCGTTACTTTGTCAATGGTGCCTTCTTTCTCCATATGACTGAGTTCAGCTTTCACCTTGGGCAGAAGAGGAAGAGGTAACTGGTGTGCTGCATTCACTGCATAAGACTCAGCCTCTTTAAGACAATTTTCACTGGTTCAGTTTTCAAGTTCCCACCCTGCTGAAACATATCTTTTATTTCATTTACATACTCCACAAGACCCATTTCTGTAGCCACTCCATGGCTGAGCAGGTTATTTGCCTCCTTCCCTGCCTTTGTACATCAATTCCCCCTGAAAGTGACCTAGGCCTTTGAGTCTGCCTCCTGGGATGCTGAGTGAAGCTACTGCTGGGTACAGTTCTTTCTTTGGCACCAGCTGTTCAAACATTTCCTCACTTATCACACATGCATCAGCTCCTGTGTCAGTTTTGAAGTTAAGTGGTGTCTGACCAATTTTCACTTGTACTGTCCAGTGTTCCTCACTTGTTTCCTTATTAACAGCACTCAAGAACAGGTCATTTTCCAACCCTTCTGTGATTTCTCTTACTGCCTTTGTTTTACACATCCGCTGCCAATGTCCTTTTTTTTTATTGAATTTACTACACGTACTTTTTGTTGCAGGGCATGTTTTATCTTTTGCATGCTGTTTCCTACTGCATCTATTGCAGTTCCTCGCGTTCCTGCGCTGTTTTGTGGTGGTGCGCCCCGTGGTCTGTGTGCATGTCCCCCCCTCCCTCTTATGGGAGTTTCGTGTGACTTGTTGGATGAGCTCATTCTACATTTCACATGTTTGTGAACCAACTTGCGTAGCGACAAATTCACTGTTTCCATTTGAGCCATTCCGAGGGGTTTTCGAAAGCAAATCGCTCCGGAGGATTAAACTGCCATGCGGACGACAGGGTTTGCACTGCTTCCATTTTAACCAAACTTCTGACACCATGTCATGAATGGAGTCAACCACACTTGCCGTTCAACATCAGACTTCTTGTTTTGTTGTCCCCCTCTCTGTGCATCCACAATTCTTCAACCAATTAACACTCATGACAGGTCTGACATGCTGTTTTCTAATATAGTGAAATTCATACATTTGTC
Source organism: Pangasianodon gigas (assembly GCA_022758105.1). Taxonomy (NCBI): domain Eukaryota; kingdom Metazoa; phylum Chordata; class Actinopteri; order Siluriformes; family Pangasiidae; genus Pangasianodon; species Pangasianodon gigas. The sequence goes on along the minus strand of CM040471.1, from coordinate 236,939 downwards.
AATGTGGCTTAAGTGTCCAAAGACTTTTTGGGGCCACTGTTTATGAGTGCAATGGTCAGGTGTCCACATACTCTTGGCTATATACTGAGAGTTGACCAACACCAAAAAAAGCACCCAGCCACCAAACCAAACAAAGACAAACCCACAAAAGTTGGAAATGTCCACAACCGGGGAATATTGATTTATGCTTATGTATTATACTTATGTCCAAAGGTGCCATAATAGGCTGACAGAAGAGTTGGACACTACAAACTGTTAAAATCTAGAGCAAAGCTTTCAAAGCTCTCACAGACACAGGTACTACTCAAGCTATGGTAAAAGCCGAAGGTCTTGAAGGTCATCCTTACCAAGGATGGGGCCACATTAGAATAAAATGTGTACATGAGGAAAAGAAACCCCCAACTGCAACTGCAAAGCTAACTCTGAAGCAGCAGGCAGTGATGTCTTCAATAAAGAGATTTTTTGAAGACTGAAGTGATGGGTCAAGTAGAAGGTAAAATATAATGTAATCTTTCGCAGACATGTGCATGCGCAATCTGTAAAAAATTACTAACATAACAAAGATGGGGCTAGAATTCCAGAGATGGAATTAATTACCCAACCTCCACATGTAAAACTAATCCAGTCCGAATACGGCTTAAGGAGTGTTACAACACTGAACAGGTGTTAGTCAGCAAGGCTGAAATGTTAAAGATTGTACGGTTGTGTCGTATTTTTTATTTGTTATTTTATTTTATATTTGGATGAATATCAGCAGGAGTTTGATAGGCATGGCCAATCATAAAAAAAATTAGCAGACTGGTATTGTTATTAAACTCTGAAAGTGTTTAGCTGTCGTTAGTGTGGATATTTCCATTTCACACAAATATGGTGTAGATAGCTTATGGTAAATTTAGGGATAAACTTATAAATTTAAAATTTATATGCTGAATTTATTTATTTCTGTAAAGCTGCTTTGTGACAATGTCCATTGTTAAAAGCGCTAGACAAATAAAATTGAATTGAATTATGGTGATAATCTGTCTACTTACAGGTATGCCCCACTCTTCACTGAATGCTTCACTGCAGATTGGCCTGTACGCAACACAAGTTGAAGTAAACATTGTGATGTAGTGTGACATACAATTTTAATATTAATAACCTGGGTCTTATAGTCCAGTGACATGTGATTTCTTTACCAGGGAATTTGTACCATGTGTTTAACTTTATATATCAGTGTAATAAGAATAGCTGACAATGTCAAAAGTGAGATTTTTGCAGGATCAATTATATTTATCTAGTTATATTTTTGTGTGATGAAATAGTAACTGAAATACTGATACCTTTTTATTTAAATAAAAATAATGTGAAAATAGGGATGTACCCATGCTTGTGTGATACAATGATTTTATTGTCCCTTGACCAGGGGTTCCCAAACTAGATGTCACAACCCCCATGTGAGGTTGTTTGATTTACAACTGGGTTTGTGAGGAAAATTTTTCTCTTTTGTTTTATTTAATTAATTTTACTAATTGATAAGAAATATCACTATAACTATAAAGATGTATTTTTGTGTTTGAAATGTTACTGGGAGACACATTTGAACGAACTTCATTTAAATGAACAGTGTATGTGCTGTTTTAGTCTTTTCACTATTCTGACACACTGCAGTAGCGTAGTTCAGCAATAAGTTGGACAAATTTCCCCGTCCATCTAGTGTATCTCCACCAAACAAACTAGAGTTGTGTTTCAAATTGCATGCTTATTCTACACTGTTATTGAGTAACAACAGTCACCGGTTTTCCTATTACTGTTAGTATTAGAATTTAAAAAATTTCTCATGTGACCTTCAAATCAACAGAAAGGTCTGTTTTGTGTACCAGTCTTCTGGATTTTCTAGATTAGTAAATAAGGTAAGGTCAGAGTTTTCGATTTAAAGCACAGCTCATGACAACAATCATGATGACGGTGCAAAGTTTTGAGAGCAACAGAGCTTATAGCTGTGCATGAAAGCGATAACACACAAAGCCATGTGTAAAGTATAAACCAGGCTCCTCTGCTTTGCATCGGGCCGTATCACACCACCCCGGCATGGATTAATTTCCTATAACAACATGCTCCATCATGTTTTATTCCTTATGCATCATTTGAAACTGGATGTGACAGCGGAAAGAGTTGCACTCCTCCTGATGTTTGGTACAGGGTCATGAAAGCTCACATTCCCACTGGACTGGTACTTCAGTGCAAGCAATATTGCTTTGGCTATTAGTCACTTATGTCGCATGTTACTGACATAATAAAATGTTCAGATGTTACACTAGTTCTAAATTTTAAATCTAAAATTAAAAAAACATGTTTGGTTGTCAAGACTTGAGAAAATTCATAAAGTCCATTTGAGGTCATTTGCCTAAAAAGTGTGGGAACCCCTGAACTAGAAGTGCACATTTCCTGTTAAGATAGAGGAAGTTGTGGTGTGTGTGTGTGTGTGTGTGTATGTGTGTGTGTGTGTGTGTGAGACAGAGAGGTGCTTATCAGCATGTTGTTTAAAACTGAGGACACTTCAGTTTGAGAACTGGAGACTCGAACACACTCAGGTAAGAACTGCTCCCTGTTTGTTTTCATAAACGGATTTCCTTATCGATAACGTTGTGTGTTGTGTATTATATGTTGTGTACTATGTGTATTACATGTTGTGTATTATATGTTGTGTGTTTTTATATAAGTAGTGATCAAATGAAACATTTTTAGTGGGTTAACAAGTGAATCTGTTATTTAACAGTGAGACAGATTGACTGTATATCTGTGTGAAAAATACTCTGTTGGGACGTTGTATATTTTATTAATTCAGTAACACACATTAATGTTTTTTCTTTCTCTCTCTCTCTCTCTCTCTCTCTCACTCACACACACACACACACACAGTGGTAATTAATTTGAACTCTTACTCTCATCTGCTGTCAGCCAATCAAAACACACTCGACTATTTGAGAAATATCATTTGACAAAAACTTTTTTATTGTTTGAAAACTGATGAAATATAAACAGGTCACAGTCGTGCACTCAGAACATTGAACCCAAATGCATCCTCTTGTACTTCTCTATCCTGCTCTAAATGTTATTTCTCTCTCTCTCTCTCTCTCTCTCTATCTCGCTCTCTCTCTTAATTAAATTCAATTCGGTTAAACAGAGCTTTATTGGCTTGAATGGTATATTATTGCAAAAGCAAGTAGATAAATGAACAGATTGTAACAGTATTAACAGTATGTGGCAGCAGCAGCGTAGTCGAGTGTCGACTGCAGACGGAGAGGAGGCGGGTTGAACCGTGACTGCCGCGAGCCAGAGACAGAGGGTGTCATACATGGCAGAGCTTGCAACACACACAAACACACACAAACACACACACACACGGACGGACGGACAGAGCGTGGTCTTGAACTTGAACGAGGTCAAAGCTGTGAGCTAGTGACGGCCCCTTTTGGGTTGCATTTCTGTTGTTTAGATTTTTTTGTCGAGTTTTTTGGAAAGTATGCTGAAACCATTACATTAAAACATACAAAAGCTCATATCAAAATTAAATAAATCAGTAAACAGACAAACAAAGATGTTTGACATTGCTCTGTGTCACACTAACTTGTATATAAGTGAGTATTTAATAAAATCATTCTTAAATGATCATTCTCCAGTGCTATTGTAGAACCCTGATGTGTGAGGTTGTGTAGGAAGATTCGGGAGACAGGCAGAATCTTAACTGTGCTCCGGGCTCACGTTTATTCACTTTTAAACTCAACAGAAAACAACACAAAACTCGCTTTCGCTCTGTCAGGTTCAAGTTCACACTTCTTGGCATGTGTGTGTGTGTGTCTCACAAGTTCTCCCAAGCTGTCTCACACTCTGTCTCTCTCTCGATTGTGGGTTATGGGACCAACTGAAAGAACAAAGAGACACAAATAAGTAGACTCACAGTAATAAGACACTGGTGAGAATCATCACGTGTTAACTGCTGGTTCTGTCCGCCTCTTCTCCGTCCACAGCCAGCGCTCGAGCACACCCCCACCGCCACATATCCCCACCATCCGTCTCAGGCTGGCCTGCAGATCCACTGGACCGGATCTGGTGCTCCCTTTTTAGTGAGGGCAGTCAGCGAGCTGGTGACGTCCGAAAAATTAGGTACAAACCATCTATAATAGCCAGCCAGCCCCAGGAACTGCCTCACCCCCTTTTTGGTCTTGGGTCTCAGGCAGGCCACAATCGCTGCTGTCTTATCGATTTGAGGACGCACCTGCCCGTGTCCCAAATGGAAGCCCAGATACTGTACTTCCACCCGCCCAATTGCACACTTCTTTGGGTTCGCAGAATGTTGTAAATGCCTCTGCCAATGATTACTGTAAATGATTGTCTTGTCTAAGTAAGCAGCGGCATATGCTCCTCTCCGTCCACAGCTAATGCTCAAACACACCCCTGCTGCCACAAAACTGTAAAAGATCAGAAGTTGAATTAACTTACTATTGTATGCAAATTACACATCTTATTGATTTTTTAAGTGAAACAAAGTAAACACAAATGCTGCAGCAAACTATTTAAAAAAAAACCTTTTTTTTGCAAATGTTAATGCACAGTCACTTATATTTAACAAACTTAAAACGTAGAAAAAAATAGTAATTGAGGCATCTGCAAAAGTTTGGACACCCTACTGAGTCACCTTACTTAGTAACACCCCCTTCATCAGATATCACAGCTTTGAAATGCACTTTATAGGCAGCTAGGAGTCTTTCTGTTCTTGTTTTAGGAATTTTCACCCACTCTTCCTTGCAGAATGTTTCTAGTAATAAAATATCCTTGGGCTGTCTTGCATGCACAGCATATTTAAGAGCTGTTGTTTGCTGCAGAGTTTGTGTTTATTTCTTTTCTTGTCAAAAAAATATACACATGTATATGTGAGACTCGAGTCTCACACCCTTAGACTCAGTGCGTGTGTGTGTTAGTCTCTTCTCCAGGTGATCTTTCCTGAACAGAGAGATGAAATCAGCAGAGAAACTCATCATCATCGTTTATTTTCTGTTTCAAGGTTTGTGTAGAATTTATATTTAATGTGTGACCTGATAACGTAAGTGTGTTAAACTCAGGCAGTAACTGAATCAGTTTGGTGTGATTCTGTAACACAACTGCAGTTTGGAGTAAATATTACACTTTAGATACATGCTGTGTGTGTGTGTGTGTGTGTGTGTTACTGTAGTAATGATTTTGTGTTGTGTGTGTTACTGTAGTAATGATTTTATGTTGTGTGTGTTACTGTAGTAATGATTTTGTGTGTGTGTGTTACTGTAGTAATGATTTTGTGTTGTGTGTGTTACTGTAGTAATGATTTTATGTTGTGTGTGTTACTGTAGTTATGATTTTGTGTTGTGTGTGTTACTGTAGTAATGATTTTGTGTTGTGTGTGTTACTGTAGTAATGATTTTATGTTGTGTGTGTTACTGTAGTAATGATTTTGTGTTGTGTGTGTTACTGTAGTAATGATTTTATGTTGTGTGTGTTACTGTAGTTATGATTTTGTGTTGTGTGTTACTGTAGTAATGATTTTGTGTTGTGTGTGTGTTACAGTAGTAATGATTTTGTGGTGTGTGTTTGCAGCTGCATGTGTGTGTGTGTGTGTGTGTGTGGTGTGTTACTGTAGTAATGATTTTGTGGTGTGTGTATGTGTGTGTGTTTGCAGGTGTTTTGTGTAGAGAATTCTCCATCAGTCTACCAGAGAGTGTAGAAGCTCTGAGAGGACTCTGTGTTCTCATACGCTGCAGTTTTGAGATTGAAGAACAATATGATGCAGACCTCCAGAAAGATCGTACAGGAATCTGGTTTAAAGACGACCCTTTCCATAACAATAACAAAGTCTTTAACTCTAAAGTAACTAAAGAGAACAAGATTGAAGGGGAAATTATAGGAGACCTCCACATGAAGAACTGCACCACAATCTTCTACAACATCAGTGAGAGTGACAGTGGAAGATATTACTTTAGAATAGAAGCTTCAGGAAAACTGAAATACACGTATGCTTCATCAGTAGATATAAGAGTGCGAGGTGAGAGCTGCAGCAGTGTGTGTGTACAGTGTAACTGTAATTACA
>CM040471.1:114405-131480 GCA_022758105.1 Pangasianodon gigas | reverse complement strand
GTATAGATCTCTCCCCTCAGAGTATAGATCTCTACATTCAGAGTACAGACCTCTCCCCTTAGAGTATAGAGCTCTACTTTCTGAGTACAGACCTCTCCCCTCAGAGTATAGATCTCTACTTTCTGAGTACAGACCTCTCCTCTCAGAGTATAGATCTCTACATTCAGAGTACAGACCTCTCCCCTCAGAGTATAGATCTCTACATTCAGAGTACAGACCTCTCCCCTCAGAGTATAGATCTCTCCCCTCAGAGTATAGATCTCTACATTCAGAGTACAGACCTCTCCCCTCAGAGTATAGATCTCTCCCCTCAGAGTATAGATCTCTACATTCAGAGTACAGACCTCTCCTCTCAGAGTATAGATCTCTACATTCAGAGTACAGACCTCTCCCCTCAGAGTATTGATCTCTACATTCAGAGTATATACCTCTCCCCTCAGAGTATAGACCTCTCTCCTCAAAATATAGACCTCTCCTTTCAGAGTATAGATCTTTCCCCAAGGAGTATAGACCTCTCTCTGCAGCATATAGACCTCTCCCCAAGTAGTATAGACATCTCCTTTCAGAGTATAGACCTCTCCTCATAGATTATAGACCTCTCTCCTCCGAGTATATACCACCTTCATCAGAGTTTAGATGTTTGCCTTATGATTATAGACTGCTTTTTTCATAGTACAAACATTTCGTTCTGAGTACAGAGATATCCTTTAAGAATATAGCCATCTATCCTCAGAGTCTCAGAAACACTTCCCATCTGAGTCTACGCCTTTACTCAGTGTATAAATCTCTCCTGTCAGAGTCTAGATTTTTCCCTTTGAGTATAGACTTCTCCCCTCAGAGTATATACTTTAAGAGTGTAGAATTTTCCTATCAGAGTATTGACCTTTCTTTTCAAACTATAGACTTCTGCTAACCTATAATTATAGCTTCTTCTTCTTCTTCTTCTTCCTCAGAATTTAGGGCTCTCCTCTCACAATATAGCTCTCCCTCCAAAATCTGGTTTGAGCTCCATCCCACATGCAATAAGGTCTGTGCAGATCACCACAGCGGCCTGGGAATGAGAACACCGGAGTCCTGGTCTCACCTACAACAGCACCAAGAACTGCTAGAGATGGAAGATCAGTTCAGAGACATTCATCTTACCTAGAGACTGAACTCTAAAATAACAATGCGCCATCACATCAAATCATTGTCAGGAGTTGGCTTTAAACAACAGCACTGCCAAGTACCCAAGGGCAGGTTATAAAGCTTATGGGTTACTTATGGGTCATTAAAAAAACCACCAGCCTCTAATCCAATCCACTTCTGTAATGACTTCCACAGACTAACGAGTATTCCGAATTAGACAACTACCCAGTGTTTGTGCCAACAAGCTTGTGAAGCACTTTGACATGTTGTGGGAACACCCCTGATCAGAGGAATGTCTCCCTCTCCTTAGAAATCTGCACCAAACTTTAGTACCCCAGTACTCTACTGAACTGCCTTTTGGTCTGTTTTGTTTGTGTTAATTTGAGACCAGAGAGAAGTTTTAGAAGTAAAAAGATGAGAGTGTTGTAAATAATTCTCTTCAATAATTCTCCTAATGGAATTTCATTGTAGTGATATGGAGCTACTGAGAGAGAGAGAGAGACAGAGAGAGAGAGAGAGAGAGTATGTACTTGTGTGTACTTGGGTATTTGTGCAAGCACTTGAGTGTGTGCTCAGTGCTGTATTTAGCACTGACACTGTGAATAGCATTAGCACAGATGCTAATTGCAGAAAATACAAACCTTTATCCTGAATCGGTGACTCACAGCCCAATTTTACAATGTGTGTGTGTGTGTGTGTGTGTGTGTGTCACCTCTTGCCAAATCTCTCAAACCTCCCAGTGCTATACATATGGTAGCCACACAAGACATGCACACACACATACACCATCCAACCTGAAATGAAACTCTTTAGTACATCACGTTATTGTTATATTTTGTGTGTGTGTGTGTGTGTGTGTGTGTGTGCACCTTCCTCAGGTGGTACAGAAAGTCATTTCACACTCTTAACAACAGAAGGTGTCTGATCTACACACACTCCTTGGGTGGAAACCCTAAGTAGGTCACTAAATGTGTGTGTGTGTGTGTGTGTGTTGGGGGATGTAGCTTGGTGGTGTCCCTGAAAGCATTCTCATGTTTGTGGGAACACACTGCAATACACACACACACACACACACACAAACACACCTGCTGTCAGAAAAGCCCACTGTCGCTCTGCTGCACCAGCCTAGAGCATTAGTCATAAGAGGAAGATGAATGCTAAACCAGACAAGAGTTACACAAAAGTGACAAAAATGATAAACAATGAGGCATAAGTAACAAAAATAAACATGGAGAAGTATAAAAAATGACAAGCTGAATAATAAACAAAGGAATAGTAACAAAAAGTATGAAATATGACTGAGGTCAAACAATAAACAGTAGCAAAAGTGACTCAGCCCCTTCAAAAAAGTCAAAGTAACAGAAAAGTAAACAGAACTCACTACAAACAATAAAACAACACAACTGTAACAACAATGACCGACACCAAACAATAACCACAGCAGAAGTATCAAACGTAAAAATAAATAAATAACAAATGCCCCACATCAAATAGTAAATAAAGTATCAAACATGACCACCTACACACACACACACACACAACCATCAAACCGTTGTCTGTTCCTGAGAGTGAATACGTATAAACACAGAAGGGTTTTGTGTGTGTGTGTGTGTGTGTGTGTGTGTGTGTGTGTGCTAGAAGGATGAGAGCTGAGGAAATGACAGGAGATGCAAATAAATACAGATGGAGAAGAACTGACACTGAATACAAATAACACTGACACACACACACACACACACACACACACACACCATGTGATGGATTTACTCTCTCTCTGTTTGTCTGCTCTGAGCTCCACACATGTATAAATAGAATATGAGACATTCTCAGAGCTGGTCTCAATAATTCAGTGTTACTTTAGCACTCAGAGGAAGGGAGACAGACAGAGAGAGAGAGAGACAGAGAGAGAGACAGCGAGAGAGAGAGAGTGAGAGAGAGACAGAAAGAGAGAGAAACAGAGAGACAGAGAGGCAGAGAGACAGAGAGAGAGTGAGAGAGACAGAAAATGAGACAGACAGAGAGAGAGATTTTCCCGATAATGAGAGGTGTTTTAAATCCTGAGGTTTTGCTGATTGTCAGGTCATTATCATGTTCCTGGCAACTACAGAACACAGAGAGAGAGAGAGAGAGAGAGAGAGAGAGAGAGAGAGAGAGAGAGAGAGAGTGTTTAACTGGGTTTTCAAACCTTTCTGTTCTCTGAACGACCCAAGGACCTGAGGAAACATGGTGACCATGTTACGATGTAAAGCCTGATTAATAATAACAATAATAATAATAATAATAATACTTCTGCAGCTGTGAATCTCCCAGCAATACTCACATGTAACGAGCTAGCTAAGCTACGAGCTAGCTAACTCACTGACAAACTCTTATTTTAACAAGGTATCATTTAAATAAAATTTCTTCTTTTTTTTCTTCGTGAATTTAATACCTGCCCTTCTGAGGTATTCATTTGCAAAGTGACTTTCAGTAAATCACACTGCAAAAATCACCTCATTTTATTTAATACTTTATTACGTAGAGTGATAGCACTTTACTATCTGGCTAGTTTTTAGCTATTCTTCTTAGCCACTATAATGACAAAGTTATATAACTGTAATAACTATACTATATTTATAGCAATATGTATTAGCTAGTAATTTATGTTTAGCTAATATATGCTAGGTAGCTAGTACTGTAGCTTGAGTGATACGGTGTGACCTTGGAGAAGCAGCTGAGGTAACCATGTGAGCAAATTTCAGCCAATAGATTTAGAGCAACAGAAACAAAACACCGGGGGGATTATATATATGCATTATTTTATTTTTATTTTATTTTATTCTATTTGCCAATTAATAATAGGCATTAAAATTCCTGGGCAAATGGGATGATGAAGCCTGTTTTTATACGATATTAACGGACACTATCTGGAAGCCCCGCCCACTTTTCCTCCATTTTACATTAGTAATATTTCGGTCCTTGTTTGCGGTGCTTGAAAGATGTGCTGATGCAGCGAGGATGCTTTCTGTCATGATAAACAGAGAGTATTTTAGCTTATTAATGTGAAATTAAAACTATCAGTGTGTGTTCCACTTGGCTAACATTACACACAGATACACAGTGGGGTCCAAAAGTCTGAAAACACTTCTATTTTTTCTAATTAACAACAATTTTCATTATAAATTATATTACTGACAACAACTTGACTGTAAAGTTGAATCTTTGAAATATTTACATGAATTTCAGAGTTTTGAATTTGAATTTTTGAATTTTAAATGAATTTGCTATGCCCTTTTTTGCTTTAATGACAGTGTGACTCGAGCTTATGATCCATTTCAGATCAAATCCATCGAAGTGACGTCTGATCACATGCTTCAGTAGAAGAGATTAGACATGAGGAAAATCTGACCTTTTACACAAAGCAGTTAACCTGCTTAATATCACACATTTACTCACATTTAAACAGGGAGCTAGAAACAGTGCAGAATCTTCAGTATTAAATATTCAAGATGTTGAACATTTACTTTCTTTCTTTGAAATATCTCAGAATTCTAAAACCTTCTGATTATTTCTAATTTTAAATGAAAAAAAAATCCCAGATTTTCAATGTGGTCTCAAACGTTTGGACCCCACTAGCTAACATCCGTTAAACATATTTAGTACGGATGCACCAGAAAATTTCAGCTGAAATGGCCGAGAGTTTTTGGCTGAAAGAGAAAAAGGGATGAACACTTTGACTGAAAAAAGATTAAATAGACCTACAACAAAGTGTCAAACACTTTACAAATAGTGTTAAAGGTGACGATGATTAAAAAGTGATTAAAAAGTCTTCCAGTCAGCAGAGAGGCATTTAAACAGTTCGAGCAGCAGATCAGCAGTGAAAATTTCCGCTGTGTGGAAACGTCTCGCGTTTTCTACGAGCAAAATTAGACAATAGATCCGTAAAATGACAATCAAAATTATACTGTTATATTTTTAGTGTTTACTGCATTTGGCCCCAAAGCCCTCAGCCCACACTCGGAGGACAGGACTACTCATTACTGATCTTCAGGGTTGTCATTCCTGCTGTATTATAAAGCTTTCACTTTCAGGTGTTACTTTATGGTTAATAATAAGCACTAAAAGCCCTGGGACAGTGGGATGATGTGGCCTGTCTGTATACATGTACACTGCAGTAATTTAAGTATTGCCAAATATATTTTGTTTGGGTGGGGGCAAGTTCTCAAGAAACTGGGAATTGGGCCTCAGGGGGAAAAAGTCTGAATACACTTCCCTTCTCGACCAATCAGAATTTGCCCATGTTATTTCTCTTTATAGATTAGTGTTCGTGCAGAGTGATGGAGACTAGAAATATCATTAGACAAAAAAAACTGGACCTGGGCCTGAAAAAACGTTGTGTTCTCACAAATACACACACACACAACACCGCTCCCTCTCTCTGTCCCTCTCTCTCTCTCCCTCTCTCTCTCTCTCTCCCTCTCTCCATCCGTCTTCTCGTGCTGCTATTAATAATCCAGCACAGAGGAGAAAAGATGGAGGAGCCTCATCATCCAAAGCCACTTAGCCAAATTACCCACAATCCCTCCCTAAAATATCAGCATACATGATTCATTAGGTCCCCATTTTACACACACACACACATACACACACACACACTTTCATTCACATAAGTGCAGGTGCATCAATAGAAATAGAAACTGTGTGATAATTAATGAGTATCTTTTCAGCCAATCAGAGCAAAGAGAGACAGAGAAAAACTCAAGGTAAAAGGAGGAGGAGATCATCTTACTGCTCTAATCCATCATTCACCTGACAAGCTGTCTGTCTACCTGCCTGTCTACCTGTCTGGCTACCTGTCTGTCTAACTGCCTGTCTACCTGTCTGTATGCATGTCTGTCTACCTGTCTGTCTACCTGTCTGTCTAACTGCCTGTCTACCTGCTCATCTAACTGCCTGTCTACCTGTCTGTCTACCTGTCTGTTTAACTGTCTGTTTAACTCTCTGTCTAACTCTCTGTTTAACTCTCTGTCTAACTGTCTGTCTACCTGTCTGTCTAACTCTCTGTCTAACTGTCTGTCTACCTGTCTGTCTAACTCTCTGTCTAACTGTCTGTCTACCTGTCTGTTTAACTCTCTGTCTAACTGTCTGTCTACCTGTCTGGTTAACTCTCTGTCTAACTGTCTGTCTACCTGTCTGATTAACTCTCTGTCTAACTGTCTGTCTACCTGTCTGTTTAACTCTCTGTCTAACTGTCTGTCTACCTGTCTGTTTAACTCTCTGTCTAACTGTCTGTCTACCTGTCTGTTTAACTCTCTGTCTAACTGTCTGTCTACCTGTCTGTTTAACTCTCTGTCTAACTGTCTGTCTACCTGTCTGGTTAACTCTCTGTCTAACTCTCTGTCTAACTGTCTGGTTAACTCTCTGTCTAACTCTCTGTCTAACTCTCTGTCTAACTCTCTGTCTAACTGTCTGTTTAACTCTCTGTCTAACTGTCTGATTAACTCTCTGTCTAACTGTCTGTCTACCTGTCTGTCTACCTGTCTGATTAACTCTCTGTCTAACTGTCTGTTTAACTCTCTGTCTACCCGTCTGTTTAACTCTCTGTCTAACTGTCTGTTTAACTGTCTGTCTAACTGTCTGTCTTAACTGCCAGTCTACCTGTCTTCTGTCTACCTGTCTGTCTACCTGCCTGTCTGTCTGGCTTAACTGCCTGTCTACCTGTCTGTCTAACTGCCTGTCTAACTGCCTGTCTACCTGCTCATCTAACTGCCTGTCTACCTGTCTGTCTACCTGTCTGTTTAACTGTCTGATTAACTCTCTGTCTAACTGTCTGTTTAACTCTCTGTCTAACTCTCTGTCTAACTGTCTGTCTAACTGTCTGTCTACCTGTCTGTTTAACTGTCTGTTTAACTCTCTGTCTACCTGTCTAACTGTCTGTCTACCTGTCTGTTTAACTCTCTGTCTACCTGTCTGTCTACCTGTCTGTTTAACTCTCTGTCTACCTGTCTGTCTAACTGTCTGTTTAACTCTCTGTCTAACTGTCTACCTGTCTAACTGTCTGTCTGTCTACCTGTCTGTTCTGTGCCACATTTTTCTCACTTTATCTAAGCAGATTTCTCAACTGCTTTTTCAAACCAGAGTGAAATCAATATTTTGGTTCATTTTTCTTTTTTCTTTGCTCTAATTTTATTATCAAGAAAACAGGGACATGTGAAATGTGTCAAGTGATGAGGCTTTTTCATTCGTTATCTTCAGACCAATGACAAACCTGCCCAAATATGCTGCCTTTTATTAAAATTCCATTGTTTATGAACAATATTTAACTTCTGTTCTGATGCCTGTTATCCCAAATAACAAGTGCTAAAGGTTTTTAAGGTAAATTCCCTCTGAATATGAGAAACTTTTCTTGCTTATATATTGACGTAATTCTTCGCCGACTCTGAATACAACCCTGTGTGAGTCAAACCAGGTTCAGAAGTTTTCTCAGACTCAATCCATCTGCAATAAATAAATAAATCAGTAACCTGGTTACTGCTCCTGTTATGATCTATTCGCATGTGACCTGGAGTTTAATGGATGTGCGCAAGGCATTCATTATTTCTGTGAGACCCTGCAGTTCACCTCTGTGCATGCCACATGATGGATGGGAGCTTCTATGCAAATAAACTGCCGGCATCATTAGATCATCTGCCTGTTCCTCATAGATTTAGATTTAAAATTTTAGTTTACCCCAGTTATACAAATACGACCCCCAGATTTCCTGGATCATCAGGAGGACCAGCAGGTTGGTTTCCAGAAGCTCTGTTGCACCTCCACCTCCACAGAGGATTGTCTTTTTTAAGAATGGAGCACAAGAACCTCTCAAATCAAACACCACAGCACTACCGCTTCCTGGAACTGTGACAATGATTTCTATGGAGTAAAGTCTGGATTATAATTGCTTTTAACTACACAAGATGGCTGCCATATGTTTCCTGTGGTCATGTGGAGTGTAGTTTTTTGCACGTCCTCAGAAATTCACACTATGCATCCAAACCTTAACAGTGGAGGAGCAGTAGAATGATGTGAAGTCATGTCAGGACCAGACTGACACTTCACAATTTTGTGAATCTTTCTGGCTTTTTTAATTTATATATATATAAAAAAAAAAATCTTCCACTCTTTCCTCCTGTTTTTATGTTAATTCCACTTCTGAATAAAAGTCGTCACTGGTAATCACTCTTCCTTCTCCAGATATCTGTACATTTGATATTTTTAAGGGGTTTGTCATCAACTCAACTTTTCATGCCTTAAATAAGGCTCTACCAAAGTGAACATGTGACGACTGAGAATATAGCTTTTAATTCTCCAGATACACATAAGGGACGCAGACAACTATGTAAGCAATGCTACTTATATCTAAGCTACGTGTGTTCATGCAGTGAAAGTGATGAATATTTACAGCTTAATACACAGATGATGTCTTTAGGCAGGAGGTCATCTGTCTATCCTCAGTTTTAACTTCTTTAGCAGGATTTTGCCTTGTCAGGAAGAAAGATGGTGGTCTGCGATTATGTATTGACTATTAAGTTTTGTATAATACTACAGCTGAGTATCAATACTCTGGCCTTTGGTGCTTTCTGCTCTGTAGCATGAACATATGTTAAACTTAGATCAGAGAAATCAAAGTACCTTACTGTCATTCAGCACAAAGACTGGTAGAAGACATCTAGCTTTACAGTCATTAAACTCATAACACTGCTTTGGTTATAAGTGCAATATAAATTGATTCAAAAAAGCAAATTAGCATACATTACCATATATGTACCTCACCTGCATATGGTAACCTCATTAGCATGCAACAGCCTCATTACTGTACAGGAAACTAGCACATAGCAGCTTTATTATCTGGAACAATCCATTTGTGTGTGTGTGTGTGTGTGTGTGTGTGTGTGTGTACACCGATACATACAGAAAGTTGCTGATATGTGATGTTTGATGACACAAAGCTAAAGTTTATGAGTGGAGGAATCGATTAACGCAAACTCAAAGGTTTCTGATGAAAGACGAGACTTCTGTGCTAAAAATGGAGGGATTCAGCAACAGAGAGAGAGAGAGACAGTGTAAAAGAGAGAAAAACAGAGTGAGTGTGTGTGAGAGAGTGTGTGTGAGCAAAAGACAGACAGAGAGAGAGAGAGGTTAAAAGGACGAGAAGATTTTGTGATGTTTGCGTGTTTAGAGTTACAGGACAGATGAGACAGAGACGAGGGACAGCATGACCTTCAAACTCTCTGCATTTCAAGGGAATTAATGAGGGCTAGAGTATGAGACACAGCTAGTGAGACACAGACAGGTAGAGTGAGAGATAGACTGAGACAGTTACTCAGAGATAGAGAGAATGAAAGATAGACAGTGAGATAGAGAGACAGACAGATATAGAGAGTGAGACAGACTGAAAAATAGGGACAGACAGACAGACAGAGGGAGAGATAGAGCGTGAGATAGCCAGATAGTGAGTGAGACAGATGGTTAGAGAGATTTAATGTGAGAGACAGACAGTTGGAGAGAATGTAAGATAGAGAGTGAGACAGACAGACAGACAGAAATAATGAGACAGACAGTGAGACATACAGTGAAATCAATCGTGGCTCTGAATGAAAGGCGGTGATGAGCAATCGAGTTGCCATGGGAACAGTCTGAGTGCAGCATCCTTAGACGCGTGTCTCTGTGTGTGTGTGTGTGTTTATAGGCTAAGCGTGCCGCCACTTTAGAGGTTAAAACACACTCTTTCTCTCTCTCTCTCTCTCTCTCTCTCTCTGTTAGCAGAGTAAACTAGAGTGACTCCGTCCGTGTGATGAGTAAAACACAATCACAACACAATCACAGTTTGAATATCTGAAATTTAAAATGGTTTTTTTTTTGTTTGCATAGCAATGCATTCTGGGTAAATTGTGCTAGTATTAACTTGTTATTAAAAAGAGCTATTGAGTAGATTTACAGCTTGTGTGTGTCACTGGATTCCCTTTAAGATTCACACGCAAGTTTCTTTTAGGGGAAAAACCCTGAGTAATATTTACAGTAGGATTATTTACAGTTGCTGCGCATGGAGACGATACTGCCGCTAAATCCCACCATCTGATCTTAGCATCTGTTTGCTAGCGGCTATGAAAACTTTTATAACTACATAACAATGGATCAACATCTAGATAAAACATCAAGGCTGTATTCTTTAAACATGATTATCACAACAAATATAAAGCTAACTTTACAGAATGTAATGCTAGCAAACTCCAAAACAACAATCTGAGACACACACACACACACACACACACACACACAATGTTGAAAATTCTCAGTAGTTGTGTATTTTTTCTCAGTCCATGTGATGTAACATTTATTTTCTGTTTATTTTATAATTTACACTTTTCATAAACTCTCCATGAATTTGTTTTTCCTTTCAGAGATTAAAGGAGATTGATAAATTATGTTAAAGATACAGCCTTGTTTAACTTTTAGTGAATGTAATGTGAACTTAAAATTAAATACATTTTTACTTGTTATGTTGAAGTTGGGCCAAAACAATTTCACAGCACATTAAACTAAATGTCCTCATTATGAGAGAGTAAGACAGGCAGACAGATGGACAGACACCAATTGTAAACCAGAGCAAAAGAGAGGGAGAGAATTACAGAGAGATACTGAGGGTGAGAGAGAGTGAAAAAGTAAGATAGACAGAGAGTAGAGAAAGAAAGCAAGACAGACTGAGAGACAGAAATATTGAGCATGAGACAGAGAGAGAGAGAGAGAGAGAGAGAGTGACTCAGTCTTCAATCACAGAGAGAGAGAAATAGTGAGTGTCAGTCTTAGAGAGTCAGAGAGACAGACAAAGTCAAAAAGTGTGAGACAAAGAAACAGAGAGAGACAGAAATATTTTGGGTGAGACTTAAAGAGAGACACATGGAGTTAGTAAAAAAATCAAGGGTGAGGCAGACAGACACAGGGAGAGACACTGATGGTAAAAGAAAGAGAGTGAGAGAGAGTGTGAGAAAGACAGAGAGAGTAAGACAGAGAGCTGAAGACAAATTTAGAGACAGAGAAATATTAAGGGTGAAACACCAAGTTAGAAAATGAGATATCAAAAGAGAAACAGTGAGGGTAAGAAAATGAGAGTGAGACAGATTGAGAAATTTATTGAGAGTGAAACTGAGATAGAGAGAGACACAGAGTAAGATAGAGTGAGAAAGTGAGAGTAAGACAGAAGTAAGAGTAAAGCAGAAGAAAGACAGTGAGAGTAAGACATAGAAAGATATCGAGATTGAGATAGAGCTAGACAGAAAAGAGGAAGACAGAAAAGAGGAAGACAGAAAGAGTAAGACAGATTGAGAGTAAGACAGTGAGACAGAAGCCTATAGGTGTTGAACTGTCTCAGCATGGAGTGGTGCTGTCTCTGGTCCCTGTCTTACCCGAGCAGCCCGAGATGAGTACGGATCCTCGAACAGGTTCCAGATGACGGGTTGCCACTTCCTCCAGCGGCTCAGACTCGTGCCCCTGGTGTGCTCTGCCTCTCCAACCCTCATCCTCTTCCCCACCTCACGCTTGTCCTCCTCGTTATCATTCTCCTCGTCCTCGTCGTTCCCCATCCCGCTGTCCATCACGTTCATGTCGAAGACGTCCAGTGCCTCCTCGGCATCTCTGTGTTGGCGGTAGGTCATCCAGCAGCACGGCTCCACGTCCGTCTCGTCAATGCCCCAGAAGGCGAGCTCCTCCTCGAACAGCGGGCCGCAAACGTCGGCAGGGCAGTGCAGCTTCCCCGTGCGGTAGTAATTCAGCACGTACGCAAACACACCTGGGTGACGGTCGAAAAAGTACTCGTTACCAATCCGCACCTGTTGATCATGCTCATGATGATGATGATGATGATGATGGTGATGGTGGTGGTCCAGCAGTGCGGACTCTGCGTCCGATCCAGAACCAGAACCACAGAGAGAGGAAGTCGGAATTGAGGCGAGCAGGGCGAGGCGTGTACCCGGCAGTGTCCGGAGCGTGGTGCGGTACGTCTCGTGCCTCGTGCCCCCGACGTTGAGGATTATCCTCTCGTGGTCGTCCTCGAGTTTGCCCATCCTCGCCTGTGCAGGTGACACATGCCCATGACTCGACACTCCACTCTCACAGTGTGAAAGCTCCGTCTGTGTGAAGGCACTCGTTCTTCCTCCTCCTTTTGTTTCCCCGATGCAGAGTGAGCGGAGATCTAACAACTTACAGAACAAACCCCTGACTCTCCTCACAGACCCTTCCGGTGTGCAAGGTCTCACTCCAATCTCATCCACAGAACCTTCACAGAACTCAGAACACAGAGCAGGAAAGGCTTTCTTTCTTCTTTTCTTATCTTCTTTTCTTCCTCACCGGAGCTCTAATGACAAACAAAAGAACAAAGTGCAGCCAGACGCTCGCTCTTAATTCACGTCTCTCCTCTCAGAGTGAGCTCATAGTCTGATGTGATCCGATCAACTACAGCCTCAGAGAGCAGAGGGGTGGGGAATGTTTTTCTTCTCTTTTCTTCTCCCTCTCCCTCTTTCTTTCTTTCTGTTTTCTTTATCGCATGTCGAGCAGCGATCGCAGAGACGTGCAGAACGCTTGTTGCCTCGGTGAGCTCAGTGTGCGGAACAGGTGAGAGTGAGACGGAGAGAAACAGCACTGAGATCCTCGCGCCCTTTCACCAGCACACACACATAAACACACACACAGATTGTGTGTGTGTGTCTGTGTGTGTGTGTTTGTGTGTGTATGTGTTGTGGTGGTTTCAAGGGCAAACACACATAGTCTTCATGCCTTGTGCACATTCCCACACACACACACACACACACGCACATACGCGTGCACACACACACGCACACACACACACACCAGACTGAATGGAGCACTTTGATTTTATTCAACAGAAGATTTTCTCCAGACACACTCGGTTTTAGCCAACATCACTGCAGAACAACATTAATACACAAAACCAGAGAAGTGATTTAACAGTAAAACACAATAAGATTAAACCTAATAAAATGTGCATGTTTACACAACTGTACACATTTACACACCTGTACACATCTACACACATGTACACATTCACACACAAGTATATATTCACACACATGTACACATTTACACACTTGTACACATTCACACACCTGTACACATCTACGCACATGTAGACATTCACACACAAGTATACATTCACGCAGATGTACACATTTACATGTGTACACATTCACACACCTGTACATGTTTACACACCTGTACATGATCACACACCTGTACACATTCACACACCTGTACACACCTGTACACATTCACACATCTGTACACACCTGTACACATTCACACACCTGTACACACCTGTACACATTCACACACCTGTTCACATTCAAGTCAAGTGGAGTTTATTGTCATTTCAACCGTATACAGCCAGTTAGTACAGAGTGAAACAAAACAACATTTCTCCAGGACCAAGGTGCTACATAAGACAGACACAGAACAACACAGAACTACAAGGGACTACATAAATTTACACATAAAGTGCACAAGTGCAAACATGTGCAGACAGCACAAGACAGTACAATGACTACTGGGATAGACAATGGGCACAGTAAGTCCCAGTGCAGCGCCGACCAGCACACAGTTTAATTTGAAAGTGAATCCAGTGACAGTAGTGCAAAGAGTACAATATATTCACACACACCTGTACACATTCACACACACCTGTACACATTCACACACCTGTACACACCTTCAGCCGTATTCAGAGTCGGTGAATTAAATTGAAAGGTTAGGCAGATATTTCTGTAGGGAAAGTTCCTGGTATTCAGAGTCGGGTTACACAGCTGTTTGCTCCCCAAGATAAGCTCTGATTAAGATGTTTCTCCTCCGATGTCCTCCATGTGAAAAAAAACTTCAGTGCACTTTAAAGGAACGATATTAATAATTACCCAATAATGTCATATTTCTGTATTTAATATTGTCCTTGAAAGACATTCCATAGTGTGTGTGAGTGAGTTACAGATAAAACATAGATTTCAGTGTGACATATTGTGGTTACATCAAACTGTCAGACGGTGGCGCTGGACTTAACGCTGTTCCTCACTCGAACCGATATCACGCAAGAAACATGCGCTTAAGTTCAAGATCAGAATCACATGGAACTGAGATCCGCCTCTGTTTTAGACAAACTCTAACATAACTTCTGAATATCAGACGTTACCATATCACATCATAACCTTCCTGAGATGCCAGTGATCCTGACTCCTTCTGCTCTCCGGACCTGCCTGATCCATCCTGATGCCCTACTTCTGGTTGGAGTTCTCATCACCTGAATATCACTTGCTGCTGCTGAGGATGGACCACATGGACAGCCTGAAGATACATGAGATTACTGTGGATGGTACCACTTAGAATCCATGAAGATGGCTGTGGACTGCGACTCCCACAAACAGTTTTATTTCTGTAAAGCTGCTTTGTGACAAAGTCCATTGTTAAAAGCGCTATACAAATAAAACTGAAATGAATTGAATTGAATAGCACTTAAGTCAGTAGTTACGTCTGAGCTCTGAATAGTGATGTGTGTAATTTCAGTATTAAATCGTCTCTGAGTGATTAACTCTGAAATCGACTCTGTGTCCATCACAGTGACACCAAACTGCTGCACTGAAGCAGCGCTCAGGCACTCTTACAGCGTAGTGCACTAGATAGTGAGCAGGGTGAGTCGGGTTTCAGACATATGGTGAGTTATTCTGAGCATCCTGAAATGTAGAGTCCTGAATCTGTCTACACACACACACACACACACACAGAGAGAGAGAGAGAGAGAGAGAAAGACAGAGAGACAGACAGAGTCTCTTGGCAAAGGCAATAAAAGAAATTCATTCATATTGTCCCAATGTAATGTTTTATAATAAAATTACAGAATTTGCTACGAAGTCTATGCGTTTGTTTCTAACATGAATTTTAGCAGTAATTACGATATACATTATATTTTTCCAACAAACATATGAGATCTATTATTGCATTAGATCTATACAGCTCATATCATATATCATATTTACACACACGCTATAGTAATAGACATTTTTTATCAGATAGGTACGATTATAACATTTTCTATTTCGAGTTAAATTACGTAGTGATGATTTAGATTACAGACTTCACACACATCATCACAGACACGTTTATTTACAGTTTACTGATCTCGTGCTGAAAGGAGTCTCGTGTCACGTGTTGGTTTTTATCGGCAATGTGGCTACTTTAGGTTTTTTTAAAATGTGTTAATGTGTGTACTCACAAATGTACTATTTTTAAGTTTTAAAGTTTTAAATTTCCACGTGTAGTGTGTAGTTTATTGCATACAGAATTGCTAAATTAATTGAAAGTATAAATGATGTGTATACACTATATACAGTACTGTCTGATATTACACAACAACCTGCACACATCACTTATATTTTCAATTAATTTAGCGATTCTGTATACTATAAACTACACACTACACCAAAATGTCTGAAATATAACCAGTGTGGAAATTTATAACTACAGTTTGACAGTTTTGTATGTAGCTTAATGTTTTGTAATCCCACTGCCCATGTTAATCCACATGGTAAAACCCCGCCCACTTTCTTCTTTGCTGTCCTACTGGACTGCAGTGTCAATGCACAACTCTACAAAAATTTTCTCTGTATTTTGGCCCCATCTGCTGCTCATTACTGCTATTACACCATTATAGTGATGTTTCTGCTTATTATTGAACATTCCATATTCTACTGTTTAAGAGTCAGGGCATGCCAAATATACAAACATTATACAAACAGTAATTAGAAAATATATAGTAGTTATTATATACAGAGGAACCTGTTTGTTTTGACTCTCTGATTTATTGTGCATACGTACACAGACTCACGCAAACTGGACAGTTTGAAAAAAATAATAAATCAGACTATCATGGGTGAGTCTGTGCCCATGATCACCTCAGATTCCTGTTCTTGGCTGACAGGAGTGGAACCTGATGTGGTCTTTTGCTGTTGTAGCTCATCTCCCTTAAGGTTTGATGTGTTGTGCATGCTGAGATGCTTTTCTGCTCACCACGGTTGTATAGAGTGGTTATGTGAGTTACTATATCCTTCCTGTCAGCTCAGACCAGTCTGCTCATTCTCCTCTGATCTCTCATCAACATGCCATTTCCAACCACAGAACTGTCGCTCACTGGATGTTTTTTGTTTTTCGCGCCATTCTGTGTAAACTCTAGAGACTGTTGTGTGTGAAAATCCCTGCAGGAGATCAGCAGTTTCTGAAAAACTCAAACCAGCCCATCTGGCACCAACATCCATGCCACGGTTAAAGTCACAGAGATCACACTTTTTCTCCATTCTGATGTTTGATGTGAACATTAACTGAAGCTCTTGACCTGCATCTGCATGATGTTATGCATTGTGCTGCTGCCACATGATTGGCTGATTAGATAACTGCATAAATGAGCAGGTGTACAGGTGTTCCTAATAAAGTGGACAGCGAGTGTATGTACACACTCTAAAAATCGTAGTTTTTAAGCACAAAACTGCATAAATGTAGCGTAGAACACATACTGAGTTCTTTTAACCGGACTACTGGGTTACATATTCCAGTCTCCAGAGAGCATTTTAAAATTTTAATCATCTAACTTGATGATATAAGTTAATATCCAGGCTGCTACTTAAAAATAAAGTTAGCTTTACATCTCCCATGTTGTTGGCTGCTTCCAGGTACTTAAAGTCCACCTCTTTAATATTCATAAATATTGACCTCAACCCCACTGAACACCTTTGGGATGAACTGGAACACCGACTGCACCCCAGACCTCCTCGACATCCCAACATCAGCGCCTGACCTCACTAATGCTCTTGTAGCTGAATGAACACAAATCCCCACAGCCACGCTCCAACATCTAGTGGAAAGCTTCCCAGAAGAGTGGAGCT
>CM040471.1:70227-84061 GCA_022758105.1 Pangasianodon gigas | reverse complement strand
TTTACGGTACATGTGTTTTTTTGTAGCTATCCCACGCTGAAGTTACTCGCTGAGAGAAGATCAGATTTACCAATATACGTTGGAAACACAGAACGTCCCGTTTTCTGGTAAGTTCCAACTTCCACCTGATGTTCTTTTGCTCGGAAATTGGTGAAACAGTTAAACGAGTGTAACGTATTTACTATATTGCATTGCGTCACAGGTATCTTGAGAAAAGCGGCGTGAATCTGACTAACATCAATGTTGTTCCATTTGGCATCTGGCAGAACGTAAGAGTCGATTTTTGATCTGTCTATGCAGTCTTCCATCAGCTGAAAGCCAGTTCAAGCGTGATTCCAGTGTGAAGTCGATCCTAAACCGAATGTTGAGAGGAGTTAGTTTAAAACTAGCACAGTGTAAAATTTCAGTCATAACTAGTAATGTGTAATGCAATCGTAGATAACATATTTCCCCATCATGGGCCAATCAGAAATACAAATAACAATAAACCAGGGACTCAGTTTATCCATCTGTATTTGTATTTTATGCTTGCGCTCTCGTGCAGCAACTACAGACACCTGCAAACTAACAGTAAAATATCATATTAATGGTAAACTTTTAAGATATTTTGTGGAGTACATTGCTAATATCTCCTCAGGCAGCATTGTTCCCTTTGAACAGAATCACAGAGTAGTTTTATTTATGCTGAACATTGCACTACTTCATTTTAGTAGTTTGTAAACTCAAGCATAGCTCTTAGTTCAGGTGGAGGTTGAGGTGAGCAAGTGTTTAACACGCTTCCTGTGCATTCAGGTAGATGAACATTTGCGGTTTATGATCCTGATGGACGGCATTCACCCAGAGATGGACACTTGCATTATTGTGGAATATAAAGGTAATGTTTATATTAATCACTCATCACAGTTATAATTAATTCAACTCAATTCAATTTTATTTGTATAACGCTTTTAACAATGAACATTGTCTCAAAGCAGCTTTACAGAACATAAGAAACAAAAAACATGAAAACAGAAACAAAAAACATGCAAACAGTCCTAGATGTTAGACAGAATTATCCCTAGTGAGCAAGCCTGAGGCGACTGAGGCGACACAGTTAATCTAGATTATCAATCACACCCCAGGAATGGCATTAAACCTATAATATTATTATATTATAAAAACATTCATGCATGTCCCGCCCCTTTAGGTCACAAGATCCTGAACACAGTGGACTGTACACGCCCCAATAATGGCCGCCTCCCACACGGAGTGGACGTGATGCTGAGCGACTTCGCTGGAGGAGCTTCAGGATTCCCCATGACTTTCACTGGAGGAAAATACACTGGTGAGCTGTCTGTCTGTCTCTCTGTCTCTCTCTGTCTGTCTAAGTCTCTGTCTGATTTGCTCTCTGTCTCTCTGTCTCTCTGTCTGTCTGTCTGTCTCTCTGTCTGTCTGTCTGTCTGTCAGTGTCATCATATGTGATCTCCTTACTCCGTACACTGCCACAAGATCTCTTCAATCATCAAGTCCGTTACTCCGTTCAGTCCCATGTTCATGTTCTAAAGCCAAAGGTGACCGGGCTTTCTCGGTGTCTGCTCCCAGGCTCTGGATTAGTCTCCCTTTTCATATAAGATCAACCTCCTCTATTGCTATGTTCAAATCCTCTTTGAAGACTCACTTTTATTCTTTATCTTTTAATTCAGTCTGAGGCTGTAAAATTTTGTCTTCCGGTATTTTGTATTGTTAAATGTTTTGTGTATAGATCTGTTTTATACTACTTGTACAGCACTTTGGTTTCAACTTCAGTAGGTTTTAAATGTGCTTTATAAATAAATAAACAAAACTAAACCTCAAGTGTCTGTCTCTCTGTCTGTCTATATCTCTGTCTGACTGTCTCTCTGTCTGTCTGCATTTCAGTCTATTTCTCTCTGTATGTCTGTCTGTCTACTGATCTGTCTGTCTGCTGTTCTGCCTGTCTTTCTGGTTCTTTGTCGGTTGATTTGTGTGTTCAACTGTCTCTTTTTGTCTGACTATCTGTCTCTCTCTCTCTGTTTGTATGCCTGTCTGTCTGTCAACCTGTGTGTCTGCTGATCGTTCTGTGTTTCTCACTGGCTGTCTTTCTCTCTTTGTCTTTTTGACTGTCTCTGATCTGTCTCTCTCTGTCTGAATGCCTGTCTGTCTGAAGATCTACCTGTCTTTCTCTCTGTCTCTGTCTGTCTGTCTGTCTGTCTGGGCATTCTGATGTGGTATAGGTGAGACAGTAGTGAGAGTAGTGTGACCTCAGACCTCCAGGAATTTAGGTGTGTTGAAAGGGATTAGCATGAGTCCATGAGCTATGAAGTGGTTTCATGTCTAAAGAAAAAGATTGCTGGTATGTAGTTGTCATTGTTGTTCTCTGAAGGCAGGCAGTGTGTTTTTATCCCCATTAAAATGAGTCAGCCTCAGGCAGGGGCTGGAATGGTGATCTGAGTTTTCAATGAGCCCAGGACACACAGACTTTTGTCTTCATTGAGAATGCTTTCTCTGATCTTTCTGTGCTGGTCTTCCCACAATATTGACTCTGAATTCTCCACTCCTGAGCACAAGCCTGAGGCAGTGGTAAGTCAGGTCCTACTGGTCCACAAACAACCTGCTGATGTTGGTGCTAGTAATTAAGTAAGTAATAACAAGTAGAAGCCTTCATTTGTCACATATACATTACAGCACGGTGAAATTCTTTTCTTCGCATATCCCAACTTGTTAGGAAGCTGGGGTCAGAGCGCAGGGTCAGCATGATATAGTGCCCCTGGAGCAGATAGGGTCAAAGGTCTTGCTGAAGGGCCCAACAGTGGCAGCTTGGCAGTGCTGGGGCTTGAACCCCTGACCTTCTGATTAGTAACCCACAGCCTTAACCTTTAAGGAGCTGGTGGTGGGTTTCTCCAGTGGGTGAAATCCTCCGGCGAGGAACCACTTGCGGAAATTCCACAAGTCTATGTAAGTAGTCCCAGATCCACAGGTTTTTGAGCAGCACATGTCCAGGTGTTCAGTGGTGACCAGGTGTTCATAAAAAACACATGCAATAAAAGATCATAAAAAACAGAATCCGGTAGCCTAATGTCACGGAGGAGACACGAAAACGCACAGTCTCCATTTCACTTTAGACCAGTGCTTGGGATTTCCAGGCACTGTGTGTGTGTGTGTGTGTGTGTGTCCGTCCGTCCCACAGAGATGCCTCATGATGACATTTTATATCTGCACTGATGCTCTCATATTGAACACAACACTAAAGGAAACTCTGTGTGTCTGTGAGTTTAGAGGGAAATCTGATGTAGGTTCTGGTTTCAGCTGAAGTTTTATTGTCTAGTCTATGAGGGTCCATGGAGGACTAGCACTAGGCCTCGGTGGTGAAAGTGGCCCGGGTTCAATCCCCAGCCAGGGAACCAACCCCGGCCACTGGGGTCGCACACGACAATGCACTCCCAGCGCCAGTCCCAAGCCCAGATAAAACTGGGGAGAGTTGCATCAGGAAGGGCATCTGACCAATGATCCGTTGTGGCGACCCCTAAAGGGAGCAGCCGAAAGAACAACAACAACATTGTCTAGTGTATGAATAAAAAAGTACATCTATAAATAAATGCTCACTCTACTACATTCTACTGCATGCATCATTTTGTGTTGCTTTTATGTTGTGCAGACTTTTTTCTGAGAATGAAGGAAATGCTCATGAGGCTCAATATGAAAGGAGGCGATGTAAAAAAAAATCTTTTGTGACATGAATAATCACGTGTCATTTTCAGTGTATATACGCCTAAAGATCCGGGTGTATGTGTACATCTACATCATCTTTATTTGTATAGCACTTTTATAAACCTCGGTTACAAGGTGTTTCTCATAAAACAATAAAGTGTTTCTCATAAAAACACAAAATCCAATAAAAGATCATAAAAAAAACAGAATCTGGTAACCTAATGTCACGGAGGAGACACGAAAATGCACAGTCTCCATTTCACTTTAGATTAGTGCTTGGGATTTACAGGCACTGTGTGTGTGTGTGTGTGTGTGTGTGTGTGTGTGTGTGTGTTTGTGTGTGTCCCACAGAGAGCTGGAAGGTAAATTTTATCAAAACTGAGAGGAGGAAGCTGTTGAACTATAAAGCTCAGCTGGTGAAGTCCCTGCGGCCGAAAGTGTACAGTCCGATCGCTGGCTACTTCACAGAGGCACATCCGTCTGACAGGTCATCATACTAATAATAATAATAATGCAATCCAAAAATGATGTCATCAACATTTATTACCTTATAGTAATTTATTATGTAGTCATTCCTGCTCCTTTGTGTGGAATTAGTTTTAGTCCTGAATGGAATAAACATTAGCTAATGAAGACGTATTTACATCAAAACATGAATGAATTCTGGCAATGTCCTTCTCTGTTGCTTTAACATTACTGACGAAGTTTGTGGTTTATTTCTGTTAAATAAAGCAATACATGTTAGAGAAACTTTAATATAATGTCTCGTACATCGGCTATCACTGCTATGCCGATGACACACAGCTCTACCTTACCACAAGCGCTCACACGTTCCATTCTCCTCGGTTCTTAGCTGTCTGTGTCACTGACATAAAACAATGGATGAATTATAATTTTCTCAAATTAAACTCTGCCAAAACTGAAGTAATGCTTATTGGACCCCATACACTAATTTTGAAAAAAATCTGATTTCCGTGTAGATATTGATGGTATTTCTCTCAAGATCTCTCAAAGTGTGAGGAACCTTGGCGTTACTTTAGATCCCGTCCTCTCAAGTGAACCACACGTTAGCTCCGTTGTTAAAACTGCCTTTTATCACCTCCACATCAGAGCTCGCCTCCGTCATATTCTCAGTCTTAAAGATGCAGAAACTCTTGTCCGTGCATTTGTCACGTCCCGTCTTGACTATTGCCATGCTCTTTTTATTGGATTAACACTAAAGGCCATAAGCAGACTACAATATCTTTTTCAGATTATATTGAACCTCAGAATCTCTGAAATGTTTCCTCTATCTCGACTTTCCAATCACAACTTAAAAAACATTTACTTCTTCAGTACTTTGGCTCATTTCCTAACAGCTGAAATATTTATATCATTGCTCTTTTGTTTGTTTTAGTCTTCCTCTCTCTTTCAGTATTAGTTTACTTCATCTTTACATCATCTTTGTTGAAGTTCTGATGTGATTTGTGTGTTTATTTTCTTGAAAATGAAAAGATTTCAGGAGAAACCAGGATAATACAGTGCCCTGCATAAGCACCTCCATTAAATCTATTATTAAAAATGGAAAGAATATGGCACAACTGTGATTCTGACTAGAGGAAAGCTTCTCTGGGTAAACAGAGAAACAACCAAGATGGTAAGGGGAACTGTGAAGGAGCTGGAGAGATCCACAGCTCAGAGGGGAGGAGTTGTTCACAGGACAACGAAAGCCATGAGCATAGCTACGTTTATCCAAAACCCAACACAGCTTATCACCTTGAGAACATAATCCTCGCTGTGAAGCACTGTGGTGGTAGCATTGTGTTCAGAGTTTCCTTTTCCTCTGATTAATCCCCTCTTTCACCGCTCACTGACGTTAGGTGCACAGTCTCCTCTAGTCACGCGGAGTCGCGGGTCTGTCACATTCTTTACATTTTTAATAATGGACTTAATGTCGCTCAAAATGTGTGATTTTTTTTACAAACAAACCCTGATTATATTTTTCCAGAACTTTGTTTCTGGACTTGTTTTGATCTCTCCTTAATCTTCTTGTGTTTAGGTTCTCTAACACA
The DNA here is from genome assembly GCA_022758105.1 of Pangasianodon gigas. Lineage (NCBI taxonomy): Eukaryota > Metazoa > Chordata > Actinopteri > Siluriformes > Pangasiidae > Pangasianodon > Pangasianodon gigas. The sequence continues at coordinate 78,305 of CM040471.1, read as the reverse complement.
CTCTGGGTTCTTCCTGAACAGGTGTATTTATACTGAGATCATGTGACACTATAATTACACACAGCTCGACTCTATTTTGTCACTTCTGATGGAACTAAAACCAGAACCAATTTAGGGTGTGAATACTTATCCCCTCACAACATTTAGCAGCCTATACTTATTATACTATTATTACTTCAGTATTATGGAAGATTTGTGTTGATTTTTGTCTGAAGTCATTTCTGTTCAGGACTATAACAGTGCAAAATGTGGAGAAGTTCGGGGGGTGAATACTTATGCACGGCACTGTATAAAGTGAACAGTGATGTGTTAATGAGTAAAGGAGCATTGAGTGTGTGTCATCATTTCCTGTGTTACGCACTGTTAACTGTCAGGAGAGAACATCTCCTCTGTTTCTGAGTGTGTTCACGGCTGTGTTCCAAATCCAGCACAGGAAGTGGACAGTTAAGTGGATGATTGTTGATGTTGTAGGTACATAAAGGAGACGAACAAGAAGAACGACCCTGTGGAACTGAATAGACTGATAAATCAAACATGTCCTGAGATTTTCACCTGGACTCCTGTACCAGGGGCCGTCCTGGACCTGTGTCTCGCCCTCACTCAAAGGTTCAATTCAATTCAGTTCAGTTTTATTTGTATAGTGATTTTAACAACGGACATTATCACAAAGCAGCTTTACAGAAATATACACATTCAGAATATACATTTAAACTTATAAATTTATACCTTTATCCCTAAGGTTTCTCTGTCTGTCCGTCCGTCTGTCTGTCTGTATGTATGTCTGTATGTCTGCCCACCTGTCTGTCTGCCCGCCTGTCTGTCTGCCCGCCTGTCTGCCTGTCTGTCTCTCTGTCTGCCTGTCTGTCTCTCTGTCTGCCTGTCTGTCTCTCTGCCTGTCTGTCTGTCTGCCTGTATGTCTGTCCGCCTGTCTGTCTGTCTGCCTGTCTGTCCGTCTGTCTGTCTATGTTTTATATAATTAACCAATGTTTTTATATACATTTTTATATATGTTCTGTAATGTAAGTGTTTGTTGTTTTTATCCAGCTATTAAGTATTTATTTTTGTTTCATTCTCCTGATATTACACACATTTCTATGAATGAATAAATATAAATAAATATGAATCATTTTTATCTGATTGTCATGTGGACAGGGACGCAGTCACCGAGCCTCCGAGTGGGACGAAGATCTTTAAGGACAGCTGGGACTTTAATGTTTATTTGGACGAACTGAACACTGCGGTCTCGTCCCAAATCTTCAAACACAAACGTTGGATAGTGTTTTACTATCAGTGGGCCGCCTTTCGAAACTACAACCTGGTCATACGGGTACATAATGAAATAAACACTGCACTGAATTTACATGTAGAATGTTTAATTAGGTCTTACAAATGAATACTGAATAAATAAATTTAAAATAAATTTAACAAATTTGTCCAAAAATAAACCTAATAAACATTGCTGAAAGAAATAGAGGTGTCGTTCCCGATGTTACTGCTCTCTAAGTCCAGTCAGACAAAAATACAAATAAAAGTTCTATAATAAATATGTTTTATAATAAAAAAATAATAAAAATTTTAATAAATCCCAATAGAATCAGAGTTTCCTGTTTTTAGTGCAGTCATGAAAGTGTGGTGTAATGTTATATTTTATAGAAACAGGACCTGTGACGTCTCAGTCAACACTACAGATCCTACAGAAATATTTAAAATAATCTTAAACACTCAAAGGCATGTACTCTGATGTAGTTAATTGTGTTGTCAGGTGATAGAGACAGACGATGAGTTCCAGCCGCTGAAGGATGGATACGATTACCTGGTGGACTTTCTGGATCTTTCTTTCCCCTCATCGAGGCCAGACAGAGAGCACTCCTACTTAGAGGTAATACACTAACTATAAAACATTAAATATTTGTGATAAGTAATTGATGTGACTGTGTGTGTGTGTGTGTGTGTGTGTGTGTGTGTGTGTAGGTTAAGAACAGAGTGAATGTGATGAGGTACGTGGTGTTGCATGGCCTGCTGTGGGACGATCTGTACATCGGCTTCAACAACCGAATCAGCCGAGATCCAGACATCTACCATCACAAGTAACTAACACACACTTTATATTTAAATGTTCATACAAACGATTGATCACGCCACAAAAATGACCCACTTCAAACAATAAACGAGGCAAAGTAATAAAAATTACCTACTGTATGATAAAATTATAACATTTAAAAAGATATGGAAGAAGCAGAAATGACATTAAAATTATATATATATATATATATATATATATATATATATATATATATATATATATATATATGTTGGTGCACAACTGCTTTAGATTTGCTGAAATCAGAAGAAGCATCAGAAGGAAACCTGCGAAATGCTGAAGTAAATGTAAAACAGCATGAAGATAAGCCAGGGGCATTTTGCATTTCAGAAACAAGTGCTGTGGACTGAGGAAGTAAAACTACAACTCTTCAGTCACAATTACCGAAGGTCTGTTTGGAGAAAAAAGGAACAACGTTAGAAGAAAAGAGCGCCTTGCTATCTGTTAAGCCTGGGGGTGGATCTTTGGGGTTATGTGGTAACCAGTGGAAAAGGAAACACTGCACATGTAGATAAAAGAATGGATTCCAGTAAATACCACATGACCCAGTCAGTCAGGAAACTGAAGCTGAAAAGTGACTGGCTTCAACAACAGGATAATTATCCAAAATAAATCTCAAACTAGACAAAAAACTACTTCAAGAAACGCAAGCTGGAGCTTTTGGAACGGCCCTCACAGTCCCCTGACTTTATCATTATTGAAAATATGTAGATAGCTCATAAACCCAAGGATATTTCATGACTAGAAGCATTCTGCAAGGAAGAGTGGGTGAAAATTCCTAAAACAAGAACAGAAAGACTCCTAGCTGCCTATAAAGAGCGTTTGGAAACTGTGATATCTGATGAAGGGGGTGTTACTAAGTAATGACTTAGTGGGGTGTCCAAACTTTTGCACATGCCTCAATTGCTATTTTATTTCTTTCAGTTCATCAAAGAAAGTTCATCAGATATAAAGTAAAGTGTGCATTAATATTTGTGTTTACTTCTTTTCACTACAAAAATCAGTAAAATATGTAAATTGGTGAGGGGTGCCCAAACTTTTGCATACAACTGTAATGATGGGATTACCTGTTAATGACAAATAACTTTTGAATTAATGTGTAATTTTCTTTTGTAATAAGAGCTTTCGACTGTTTATCACCTCGTTGTAACTTGGTGTTTACCTCACACACATTTCCACCCAGATCACGTTTATGTTTTTTTCTATCACACTTCATATTTTTCAGGTTTTGGAAACACTTTCAGTCGGATTTGCCCACATCGCCACCGGATTGGGACTCTTTCCTGAAAACGGTTCCTGCTCAGGATTCAGATCAGTACCCCTGCGTTCTGTCTTAAACACACATGAGCACAACCTCGTTAACGCCGACTGATCATGTGACCTTTCCACGCTAAATGTTTATCTGAATAATTAGATATTTAATCATCTCACGGATGAGAGGGAGTGGGACTGAAATTATTAATGGTTATAATTATTGTTAGATCACACATTAAAAGTGAAGTGAAAGTTTTCTAAAGTTGACAGTGAAATAAAGTGCAGATGTGAGAACAGCTGGACTTCCTGTCAGCAGGGTGAGATATAGTTTATGGTTTACTGTGGTGTGCAGTCATGCTGCTGTGTGCTTGAGGGGAAATGGCAGGTGGTGGGAGATCATTTACAAGAACTGATATTATTTTTGTCTATTGCCTTGTCGAGAATATTTACAGCACTACAGACTTTCTGCACTGTGAAGGGTTCCTTTATTTATTCTGTATTTATTGTTTTTAATGAATTAACATGAAGTTCCTGTGGCTTTGGTACATAAAATGATCAATGATTGAGTGTGTGTTGTGATTATTATAACTTTTATAAACCTCATGCTGTAGCACACGACCACACCAAAAACCATCCGAACTCGCTCACGTGATCACGCCGGCGCAGCGGCTTTCCCTCCGAAGCCACGCCCACATGTAGAATTGAGCCGTATGTGACATGTCTAGCATTATAGCTACCGGTTAGAAGGTGTGCTAGTGTCTCAGTGTGCTTACACTTAAACATATTTCTCAAAGCTCAATTTTGCAATAGACTTGATATTCTAAAAATTCTATAACAGAGTTAAATGTTGAATGAATAATTGCTGCTCAGTCAAATGCCACCTAGCTGCTAATATTAAATACACCACTACCATTGTGTTACATTAACATAAACACACATAAACATAAACATATCGTCACAGCTCACAAACTCCATTTTAAATTTCATTAAGAGTTTCGTTTGAAACAGTTATTAGTGAGTGAATAAAATCGTTACGGCGAGACACAACAGGTAGAAATGACGAGTTTGGTCGTGTCAGTCATTTTTTTGGATTTTTTGAATAAATTATATCTATAAGGTCTTCTCTTAAACTGCGGTAGTAAAAATATCGAAACTCAGCATTATGTGTTTATTTACTATTTAGGTTTTTTGTCCTCATGTGACTATCGCATTATCTGAAACTTAGTATCTTTGAAGAAGGCTTTAAGCTCCACCCACTTCACAATTACGTCATGTCATATATCCTTGAAAATGTACATCATTATGATACACACGTCACATATTTTTACATATAACATCTATATCTTGTCTAATTGATTCTATTCTATTCTATTTTTCTGTCTTATTCATTATATTCTGCTTTATTATGTATCACAGCTGCACTGTGGGACGAGGCACTAAAGAAGAATATTTCACTACATTACATCACGTGTATGTAATGTATGTGACAAATAAAGAACCTTGAACCTTGACTTTCCTTCACACTGACTAGAGCAGAAACACATTAAACTGTGTGGTGTGTGTTAGTTCCTGTCCTTACGTAGCAGCTTATTACGGAGGAACTTCTCAGAATGTTGCTTTCTGTTTAATAAATGATTTTCTAATCAAAATGGCATAAAAGCTATTTTTGTTAATTAAACAATATTTTTGTCCATGTGATTTTAATGTGCCAAGCGCTACACTGAATGCTGAAAGTCTGACTCACCCAGATGAGGATGGGTTTCCTTTAGAGTCTGGTTCCTCTCAGTGGTTCTTCCTCATGTGGTCTCGAGGGGTTTTCCTTCGCCATCGTCGCCTTGATCATTAGGGATCTAAGTCTACAACATACATCCAGAGATCTGTAACGCTGCTTTGTGACAATGTCTAGAGTTAACGGTTCTATATAAATAACACTAAACTGAATGAAATTATGTCAGACACAAACAAGCAATTTGACTTAATACACTTCAGTCAATAATGTAACAGAAGCACCCTTAAGATGGCTACCAAGTGCACTTAATCAAGTGGCATTGTTAAAAACAGGATTGGATACAGGTGTATCACATCAGGTGCAAATGATTAGAACATAGTTACAGAGCATTTTGAAGGAGGCTTGGCTTATTTACACCTCAGACATTTAGTCTGGTTTGCTCTTAATTGTTGAAGTGAGAGGTATCACCATGGTGAGATCCAAAGAGCTCTCTGAGGCCTTCAGAAAGAAGATTGTTGATGCTTATGAGTCTGGTAAGGGATAGAAAAAGATCTCAAAAGAATTTGTAATCAGCCATTCCACTGTCCGCAAAATCATTTACAAGTGCAGAACATTTACATTTACATTTATGGCATTTGGCAGATGCTCTTATCCAGAGCGACTTACAATAATGCTTTGAAGTCTATCAAAAATACATTCTGATATTGGCTCACTAGGTCACAAACTAGGAATACCATCAGTCCAAAACTCTGTTGGGAGGTTTTTTTGTTTGTTTGTTTTGTTTTTTTGTGTGTGTGTGTGTGTGTGTGTAAGTGCTAACTTAAGTACTTTATGAAAAGGTGAGTCTAAAACTGAATTATTTGGACACCATAACAGAGGGCATGTTTGGCATAAACCAAATACAGCATTTCAGCAGAAGAACCTCATACCAGCTGTGAAACATGGAGGTGGAAGTGTTATGGTTTGGGGATGCTTTGCTGCAGCAGGACCTGGCCAGATCACCATCATAGAATCCACTATGAATTCTACATTGTATCAGAAGGTGCTTGAGGAACATGTGAGACCATCTGTCCAAAAACTGAAGCTGAAGCGGAACTGGACCTTGCAACATGACAATGATCCATAACATAGCAGTACCACCAAGGACTGGCTGAAAGGTAAAAAACGGAGAGTTCTGGAACGGCCAAGTCAAAGCCCAGATCTAAATAATAAATAATAATAATAAATTTTATTTATAATGTGCCTTATAAATCCTATTGAGATCCTGTGGGGGGATTTGAAACAGACTGCGCATGCAAGAAACCCCTCAAACATCACACAGCTGAAAGAATTCTTTTGTTTAATAAGTGAAAACAAAGTGATTTTTTGTTGTTTACATGCGATTACATCACTTTCATCTACAGGTACAAATTAAAACAAGATCAGAAATTGACATGTTGTCATCTGACATCATCTGTCCAAAGCACATTATTCCAGAAGTCTTGGTCTTTGTCTATGAGTTCTTTGGCAAACTTCAGTCTTGCCCTCATGTTTTGCTTAGACAGCAAAGGTTTCCTCCTTGCACACCTCCCATGATAATTAAAGTTGTGCAGTCTCTTTGTGATTGTAGATTCATGCACTTTGACATCAACTGCAGCAAGAGCTTGCTGTAGGTCCCGTGATGATATTTTAGGGTTTTTGGAGATTTCTTTCAGCATCTTGCGGTCTGCTCTTGGAGTTTGCTTGGATGGCTGACCTGGCCATGTTGGCAGGTGTTTTAAATGTTCTCCACTTGTAAATGATTTTGCGGACAGTGGAATGGCTGATTACAAATTCTTTTGAGATCTTTTTCTATCCCTTACCAGACCCATAAGCATCAACAATCTTCTTTCTGAAGGCCTCAGAGCTCTTTGGATCTCACCATGGTGATACCTCTCACTTCAACAATTAAGAGCAAACCAGACTAAATGTCTGAGGTGTAAATAAGGCAAGTCTCCTTCAAAATGCTCTGTAACGATGTTCTAATCATTTGCACCTGATGTGATACACCTGTAGCTAATTTTAGCCATTTTAAGTACAAATAAATGTGGGGGTGTTTTTACTTTTTCCTCACAAGAAATTGGATTTTTTTAAAATTACATTTTACAGATCATTTTAAAAAGACTTTTCTTTGGTTTTATTTGTTTAGTTATATTACTTGAATCTCCCAATATTGTTAAAATGAAGATCAAATGTCCATATGTTTAACTATGTTAAAAAAAACACAGGCTTTCATGGGGTGTCCTAATTTTTTCACATGACTGTATGTATGTATATATATTGTCTCAGTGTTTGTTCTCCTGAAGCGTCGCTGCCCCTTGCTGGTGGAGCTGAGTAACTGCAGCTGGGAGTTTCTGCATCAGGTTTTACAGTAATTTTACTTTATTGCGTTTGCGCTGTTTTTGTTTGAACTGTGATTATGATACTTATGATTATGATGCAGTAGGAAAAACATCAGTAATATACCAAACATACCACACAATCCCTTTCCATTTTATATTACTATAAAATATATAAATCCTAATTAAGGTTATTATTTTATAGAAACATAACGTATAATGTTGATGTTAAAATATGCTGTACATTTTCTCTTCACCTCAATGCACAAAATTCCAGTAAACGTGTTTTCCTCCACTGGGAGAAGTGTGGAAACGTGTCACTTCCTGTCTTACTGCTCCAACAGTTACTCAACAGACTCGTGCTTAGCCCAGGGCCAGTCGACTGCAGTGCAGCATTCTTAATCATTTCAGTAATCACACTGAAGTGTGGACTACATAGGGCACTCCAGTGTGTGTGTGAAGTGTGTGTGTGTGTGTGAAGTGTGTGTATGTGAAGTGTGTGTGTGAAGTGTGTGTGTGTGAAGTGTGTGTGTGTGAAGTGTGTATGTGAAGTGTGTGTAAGTGAAGTGTGTGTGTGTGAAGTGTGTGTGTGTGTGAAGTGTGTGTGTGTGTGAAGTGTGTGTAAGTGAAGTGTGTG
>CM040471.1:29389-62189 GCA_022758105.1 Pangasianodon gigas | reverse complement strand
CTATGATGAGGCCTAAATCCTGACTGATACATTTCATGAATGTTATTCCTATGTAAGTATGAGCATAGCTGCTGTGCTACAACCTTTTCTAGGACCTTGGAGATAAAGGGGAGGTTTGATATTGGTCTATAGTTAGACAGCTGACAGGGGTCAAGGTCAGGTTTTTTAATCAAGGGCTTGATAACTGCTAATTTAAAAGTTTTAGGTACATAGGCAGTGCTAAGGGAAGAATTGATTATCTTTAAAAGAGGTTTGTTTCTGGAATTATCTGTTTGAAGAAACATGTAGGTAAGTGGAATTAGTTCAGTCTCTCGAATGGGAGTAAAACATTTTAATCGCTGATCTGATATCGTTATATTATTGTCTACAAGGTTATCAAATTGTCTGGTTTTAAATTAATAGTTTGAATTTTTTGGCTGATAATTTCAATTTTGTCATTGAAAAAATTCCTGAAGTCATCGCTGCTACATGTTGATGGTGTGCATGTTTCTGTGTTGGTCTTATTCTTAGTTAATTTTGCTACAGTATTAAATAAGAATCTAGGATTATTTCTGTTATCTTCAATTAGGGTGGAGAGATACATTGATCTAGCAGCACTAAGAGCTTTCCTATAGCTCAAAAGGCTCTCCTTCCATGCTGTTTGGAATGCTACTAATTTAGTTTGGAATGTTAATGAAATGTAGGGAACGCTAGTGAAAAGTGGGGAATGTTGATGGAAGGTAGGGAAGGTTGATGCAAGGTAGTGGAAAATAGGGAACATTGGCAAAAAGTAGGGAATGTTTGTGAAAATAGGGAATGTTAATGAAATGGGAATGCTAGAGAAAATTAGAGAATATTAGTGAAAAATAGGGAATGTTTGTGAAATGAGAATGTTAGTGAAAAGTAGGGAATGTTAAAGAAGTGTTGGGTGAAGTGAAGAATTGGCGCAGAGAATACAAACTGGGCATGTTGGAGGAAAGTAAACAATCTAAAGTGTTTATGTGGAATGGCAACTGTTCTGAAAAGTATGAGTAATTATAACTGGTTATTAGGAGTCCAAGCATTGATGGGTCATCGTCTTCTTCTGATTCTCTGCTGAAATGAATTGTGCAGACTAAACTGTAAGTTGTACGGATGTAAAACTTGGTCAACAGGTAGTACTCTGTCCCCGAACTAGTGACTGTATATAAGGGTGGACGATGTAATGGAGTCAAACGTGTAACCAAAATGTCTCTTGAGGCCCTGTAGGGGTTGGCTGCAGCACAATTGTTACCCCATCAATTCCCATGTTATTGAATGGGACCCAGGGCAAACTTCTATTTTAAGTTACAGCTCCACAAAGTGCAGTGAAATTTCTACAATTTAAGATAAAGATGTAAAACCTACTTTTGTGAACTAGTCCTAGGATTTTTGTCAAAATTGGTGTCAAAATAGTTGTGTGTGTGAAACTCATAAATGATCAAAACCATTTTGAGATTTACAAATATATCAGCTGCACATCAATCCAAGTGCTACATAGCTGACTTACTCAGATAGCTGTTATTCTTGATTGGTTATATGGATTTGAACCAAACTTGAAACCCCTGTTCAGTACAAGGTTCTGAGGACATCAGCAAAGATGGAGGTGTGGTCATCAACAGGGGCCAGAGTTAAGTTACATAGCTTTTTTTCAGGAACCAAAATTACAGTTGAGCTGAAATTCTTTTGTACTGCATAATTCTGCTAATCACCGAATTACTTCAAAAACATGGCCACCTTCATCCAATCCGATTTCAGCAGACATTTCACACAACTGGCATTGAACTATCGTCACAAAAAAAAAGTATGTTCATCTATGGTCTTTTTCTAGTTAACTTGCCAAGACTTGGCCACTGAAGGACACTGTTTGCAAACAGTGCGTAGTCTCTGTATCTGATCCAAATGTGGGTTCTAGAGCCGGTGTCTGTAAACCTTTGTGCACATTCCCACTGTGACAGAACAAACACCATTTCAGTTCCAGTAACTGCTGCTGGTCTGGAACTCAGAACTGGAGGTGGGCATCTGGGCAAAGCTTCATTTCAGCACTCAGGTTTAAACATCGAGACATGAGCAGGTTTAGTGATTAATGCTGAAAAAGCATGTGTGAAAATTTCCACATCTAAAGTCATAACCTTAGAAATGTAAGCTCTTCATGTTTAGCAAGAAAGCGGGTCATTTTTAATATGCAGTCAAATATGGTGGAAATTCAGAACCTCCAATTAGACATCTGTTAACAAAACTAGAGAGAAATCTACATGAATGTGGGTCTCTCTTTTTCCCTTTTTTCTCTCCCTCCCTGTCTCACTCTCTCCCTGTGTCTCTGGCTCTCTCTTCCCACTTTCCCTCACTTACTCATACTCAAACATTTTCTTTCTCTCTCTCTCTCTCTCACCCTCTCCCCTGCCCTCTCTCCCTTTCTTTGCCCTCGCTCTCTCTCTCTCTCTCTCTCTCTCTCTCTATATATATATATATATATATCTCTATGTAGGAGCTCAAGCCTCAGAGTCACTATAATCACGGTTACAGTGAGAACGTCAGCCGCAAGAATCACGTGGACGACTATAGCACCTGGGACATTGTTAAAGCCACACAGTGAGTGTATCACACGCGCACAGTTTCCTTTTTCAGATTCTGTGAATTAGAAATTCTGTGTTCTTATAAATAGATATTGTTCTTAGAAATAAATATTACATTACCGTCAGTCTGTGGTGTGTTTCTGTAGGTACGGTATATTTGAGCGGTGTCGGGAGCTGGTAGAAGCAGGGTACGATGTTCGTCAGCCTGATAAAGAAAATGTCACACTTTTACACTGGGCTGCTATTAACAACCGCATTGACTTGGTCAAGTGAGTCACTCAGTGTCCTTCATTTCCTCTGTGTGTGTGTCTGTGTGTGTGTGTGTCTGTGTGAGTGTGTGAGTGCGTGTCAGTGTGTGTGCACGCAAGATTCTCAGTGTGTAATGCTTTGTGGTGTGTTAACAGATACTACATATCGAAGGGTGCCATCGTGGACCAGCTGGGAGGAGATCTGAACTCCACACCACTGCACTGGGCCACCAGGTGAGCTATATTGCTAATTACTTTTTCTGTTATAGTTGTGTTTTTCCATTATAATATTGGTTATATATTATATAATTCAATGTCAGTTCAATTCAAATTTATTCGTATAGCGCTTTTAACAATGGACATTGTCACAAAGCAGTTTTACAGAAATATATAAATTCATGAGATAAATTTTTTTAATCTATGATTTTATCTCTAATGAGCAAGCCAGAGGTGACAATGGCAAGAAAAAACTCTCCGAGACAATGTAATGGTATATAATATAGTTATATATTATGTCCATCTTTAGACAGGGTCATCTCTCTATGGTGGTTCAGCTGATGAAACTGGGAGCGGATCCATCTTTGATTGATGGCGAGGGCTGCACCTGTGTCCACCTAGCAGCTCAGTTTGGCCACACCTCCATTGTTGCGTATCTCATTGCGAAAGGACAGGTAATGTACACACACATGCGCGCACACACACACACACACACACACACGCACACACATCAGAACAGAGGTCTTCAATCTTGTCCGAAAAGGGCCAGTGTGGCTGCAGGCTTTCATTCCATTTAATTCCTAATAGTGCAGTACCACTAGAGGTCAGTATGCCGTAGAAGTTGGTGACCCAGTGTTACAAAGCTCTTGTGAATCAGATGCTTGCTACATGGTACATTGTTTTTGTGCTTTTAGTAGAGTGCTTGTTAACTAACCTGGTCACAGAATGGTTTGCCAGAATATTCCTGGCCAATGAGAGAACAGATAATTAATGTGGATATCATTATATTTGCTTTCTGTATGTCTCATTGCAGGATGTTGATATGATGGATCAGAACGGAATGACTCCTCTGATGTGGGCAGCGTATCGCACACACAGGTGCGCTAACGTGTGTGTGTGTGTGTGTGTGCGCACGCGTACCGTGTGTGTTTTCTTCTCTTTAACACTCATTTTGAAGCGTAATATAGATCATTTTTGTATTTAGTGTGGACCCAACGCGTTTGTTGTTGACGTTTAATGTTTCGGTGAATCTGGGTGATAAATACCATAAGAACACGGCACTGCACTGGGCAGTTCTCGCAGGAAACACCACTGTAATCAGCCTGCTGCTGGAAGCTAACGCTAATGTAGACGCGCAGAACATAAAGGTATGTGCACACTTAGACTTTTTCTGTAGCTCCTGCCAGATTGTATTAGTATTGTGTTAGTGATATAATAATATTGTCTGTGTTTGTCTGTGGGTTAGGGAGAGACGGCGCTGGACTTGGCCAAACAGAGGAAAAATGTGTGGATGATAAATCACTTACAGGAGGCGAGACAGGCAAAAGGCTATGATGCACCATCGTACCTCAAACGCCTAAAAATGGACAAGGTTAATATAATTATTAATAATCTGCCAGGCCAAGGCTACACCCCCAAGACTCAGTCCACAACCTCCAAGACGCAGAGCCGCACAGACCCCAGGACTAGGCGCGGAGGCGCGCAGACCCGCAGACCCGCGCGGACCCCAGGACTAGGCGCAGAGACGCGCAGAGACAGGTGGACCCCAGGACTAGGGCCAGAGACGCGCAGACCCCAGGACTAGGGCCAGAGACGCGCGGACCCCAGGACTAGGCGCAGAGACGCGCAGAGACGCGCAGACCCCAGGACTAGGGCCAGAGACGCGCGGACCCCAGGACTAGGCGCGGAGACGCGCGGACCCCAGGACTAGGCGCGGAGACGCGCGGACCCCAGGACTAGGGCCAGAGACGCGCAGAGACGCGCGGACCCCAGGACTAGGGCCAGAGACGCGCGGAAACGCGCAGAGACAGGTGGACCCCAGGACTAGGGCCAGAGACGCTCAGACCCCAGGACTAGGGCCAGAGACGCTCAGACCCCAGGACTAGAAAAAATGTGCAAAATACCCAAGTCATCTGTAGTCTGGTTGTTTGTATTTATTGATTGTGTGGGTGTCTGTCTGTGTGTGTCTGTGTTTGTGTAGGAGTTCCGTCAGAAGTTGATGTTGTTCACACCTTTTGTCGTGATCTGGTTGGTTGGATTTATTGCTGATCTGGATGTCGACTCGTGGCTCATTAAGGGACTGATGTATGCGGCAGTTTGGATCACCGTGCAGTTCCTCTCCAAGTAAGACACACACATACACACACAGATGTTTATTGGATGTGTTTGCAATATTGATATTAGCAGTAAAATTTCTTCAATTAACTTTTAACGCAATGTTACAGCAATTCCTATTTTAATTTCCTACCATTAACAGTGTTCATCTGTCTCATTCTCTGTATCTGCCTGTCTCTCTCTCTGTCTGTCCCTGTGCAGGTCTTTCTTTGATCACTCCATGCACAGTACTCTTCCTCTGGGTATTTATTTGGCCACAAAGTTCTGGATGTACATCACTTGGTTCTACTGGTTCTGGAATGATATCCTTCAGTCATGTAGTCTTTAATAAGGCAGTTCCCCTGCAGTGCTCAGTGATTTCTGCATGTTAAGGTTCCACAGGCTGTAATAAAATCAGGTCACGTTTACATTGTAGTTATCATCTCTGTGGAACAAGTCCATGAAGAGAAGTATGTTGTCTTGGGATTGCTTGGAATTTTGAAGCATCTTAGTGATGTCACATTCCTTAATGCCATCCACATCTTCCTTTCATTTCCATCCATCTGCCCTTCCTGCTCAACAGTCTTGCACTCTTCTACAACTTTGGCAAATCCTGGAAATCTGATCCAGGCATTATTAAAGCCACAGAGGAACAGAAGAAGAAGGTCTCCCTCATTCTCACACACACACACACACACACACACACACAGAGAGAGAGAAATGCTGTATTATTGTCTGTTTACTAAAGAGAAATCCTCATTGTGTGTGTGTCTGTCTGTCTGTGTGTGTGTGTGTGTGTGTGTAGACTATAGTGGAGCTGGCCGAATCGGGCAGCTTGGATCTCAGTATATTCTGCAGCACATGTTTAGTGAGTACCGTCACACAGCAGCTACACACGTGTTTAAACACGCACCTCACTTCCTGTCATTAACAAGGTGTGTTGCTGTGTGTAGATACGGAAGCCCATCAGGTCCAAACACTGTGCCGTGTGTAACCGCTGCATCGCCAAGTTTGATCACCATTGCCCCTGGGTGGGAAACTGTGTGGGTGAGTTACACACTGACCTTTAACCTGTAATCATGAATTTAAAACCTACCTGCAGAAGCTTTCTAACTTCTGACCATTAACTTTTAACCCTTAACTATGACCTTTATATCTTGTTCCAGACCCTGACCTCTCTGACTCTCTGACCTTTGGCCTAGGTTCAGAAGAACTACTAATCTGTAATATTTGATCTTAGAATTTGCATAATGACCTTCAGTAATGGAACTACTAAACCGTTAACCTTTAATTTTTTAACTTTAACCCCTCACCGTTGATCCTTGTTTTAAAAGGATAAAGTTCATAACTGATGAAGCAAGGACCTTAACCATTGGCCCTAATTTAAGAAGGATAAGCATCCTAAATGCTTAACCTTTGATCCCTGATCAATAACCCTGGTGTCTAGCAGGAAAGTTTCTTTAACGCTGAATCTCTGATCCTACTCCCAGAAGAATAAGCGTAACTGCTGAATCTTTGATCCCAGTTATCTAACTGCTTTGTTGTGGTTGTTTCCCATCATACAGGAAGTGGAAATCACCGCTACTTCATGGGTTACCTGTTCTTCCTGCTGTGTATGATCTGCTGGATGATATACGGCTGTGTCTGCTGTGAGTCCAACACACACACACACACACACACAGAATTAAATCTGATTAGCTGATTGCTCATGCTGATTGTTGATGTTCCTCAGACTGGAGGCTGCACTGCTCCAGCAGCTATAGCACAGATGGATTGTGGGTATTTATCACTCAGATCTCGTCCTGCTCTCCCTGGATGTTCTGGATGTTCCTCAACAGTGTGTTCCACTTCATGTGGGTCTCAGTGCTCATCATGTGTCAGCTTTACCAGGTCAGAATACACACCATTTTGTGTGTGTGTGTGTGTGTGTGTGTGAGATTCTTTGAGATACAATGACTAGAGTCTGGAAAATTCACTTTAAGAAACCTCACAGCGATTGGCCAATATGGACTTGTGAAGCAACATGGGGGTTTGGGGGTGTGGGGCATACACCAGTGGGAAAACCAAATTCTATGTGATGCCTTCACGCATGTTCATCACACACATTTCTCTCACACGCGCGGGTATCGCACGCGCTTCTCCCGCACCCACGTGTATCGCACGCGCTTCTCCCGCACAGTGATTTCTCTGGATGATTAATAATGAGACATTCCACTTAATAAATGATGAGCAGGAGCCTGGAGTCATACGATCACTGTGTGTGTCTCTAGATTGCTGGTCTTGGCATCACCACTAATGAGCGGATGAATGCAAGACGCTACAAGCACTTTAAAGTCACAGCGACGTCCATCGAGAGTCCTTTCAAGTGAGTAACACGCTGCATTAACACACTCAGGGCTAGCAGTCACTTTACAACCAGCTATGCTGCTAAGTGTAGCTGTTATGCTAAAGCTAGCTCTGGCTCCTCCCCTCCTCCTTCACTAACACACTGTGTGTGTGTGTGTGTGTGTGTGTGTGTGTGTGTGTGTGTGCGCGCGTGCTCATGTTCCAGTCATGGCTGTGTGAGGAACCTGATTGATTTCTTCGAGCTGCGTTGCTGTGGGCTGCTGAGGCCGACGCATGTTGACTGGACCACTCAGTACACCATCGAATATGACCAGACATCTGGCTCGGGCTACCAGCTCGTCTAACACACATACACACAGTATGTTAGTGAAGAAGGAGGGGAGGAGCCTCAGCTTATGGAAAGGGAGCAATGCCTCACTTCAGCTGGAACTGCTTCATCACGAGACTACAGGGGACACACACACACACACACACACACACACTTGCCCACATGGAGCAGTTCAGTTTGATTGGTAGATTCCTAGTTGCATTTCTGTCTTGCTTCATCTCATCACTGACTTTTTAATCCTTTAGTGTGGGGGTGTGTGGGTGGGTGGGTGATGATATTCCTTCTCTCAGCCCTGCCTCCACTGATTCACTTAAGTGCATAATTTAAAGAAAAGCCCGGTGATTGGCTGCAATATTAAAGCCGTGATATGGGAAAGGGCTGGGTCACACTGCAGCTCGCCGAACTCAACATGATATTGAGCTGATTATTTACTCCAGCAGCCAGCCAGAGGTGGTCTGAGAGAGTCATGTGTTTGTCAGTACGATGGATGTACGTGTGTTATTGATGAGCGCCACAGCAAGATGGTTTTATTCACAATGTGACCATATTTATTTTAAACCTATTTAATATAACTGATATCATGTGTTGTCTGTTTTCTTGTGTCTTCTATTTTAAAGTGTGTGTGAGTGCGAGAGTGAGCAAGTTTTCACACTTATTGTTGTTTAAAATCTGTTTTAAAGTCAGTCGTTATGAGGAACTGCGATGAGGCTCCGCCCACTCTTTCATGCACTGATACATTTTGCCCATCGTTAACTGGTGACCTTCAGACAGAGCCGTTGCCTCAGTAACACTGCTCCATTTCCTGTTTGATCTTGGACTCTGATGTAAAAATGTGTAAATAGAGCTGAATTTCTGTCTGTGAGATTCATTTTTGTTATTGTCAGTGTTAGTTAAAGCTGCTCCTCCGGTTGCATTTTATTTTTACTTTAAACGGAAAAAGCCTGTAATATACGCTCTGTGTGTGAGAGAGATAGAAAAGCCGTCTCGCTGCATGAGCAACGCTCACACTAAACTCTGTACAGTGAATGTTCAGTATTTACATGTGTCCTTTACTTTTTATTGTTTTTTTTACATTTCAGACAGTGTGTGCACGTTTGAGAGTGAGTGTGTATTTGCGAGTGTGTATGCCTGTGTGCACATCAGCCCTGTGCATTTGTGATGTATTTAAGTGTTTCATATTAATCAGATTTTTTGTTATTTTTGCTGGACTTGTTTTTTCACTGGATGTAAAAAAAAAAATGTAGAACAAAATATCAGTTACTGTAGAGAGCGAGTGTGTGCGCGTGCGTGTGTGTGTGTAAATTACAATAATGAATATATCGTCTCCTTGTCATTTCCCTCATTGTGTGTAAAATCATTTTCACCTCAAGCTTCAGCATGACTTCATTTTACCGGCTTTAATTAAAACAAAACAAAAAAAAACAAAACAAAAAAAAAAACAATTTTGCAAATACTGTGTTTATATTTTTCACAATCCCACTGATCAAATTCTGAATGTCAGTCTAAATCAGCTTAAACTTAGAAGTTTTTCATTTTATAGAACTTCAGAGCTACAGACATAAATGTATAATCTCTTTATTTAGTGGTCTTACTTAGCACAGCTCACTTGTGATCTGATCCCCTCATGTTAATACCAGGTCTAAATGGGGTGTGAAAGCATGAGGTCTGGTCTTATGAGCAGCTCATATGTCAGAGATGTGTGATGCAGTGCTTAGGAATAAGCCTACAGTATTCAGGTGAGATTATTCACTGAAGAATGGGGGAGAGTTAGGTAGAAACTGGTTTTGGGCAGTGTAATTTTTCAGGATATCTATACACAGGGTCTGTCTACACCAGCAGAGAGTGAGTAACAAGACTTCATCAGGCAGGTCTGGGGGTGTTGGGATCAGGCACTGACATCACACCAGGCAGCAGGAGTACACTTAGAGTTTGACAACTATCACCATGTTTATGAATATTTGTACCCAGCATATACAGTGAAGGGAAATAAGACATTTTTTGCTATTTAATATACTTCCAGTGCATATATCCACACAGTGGGCCTTATGTATCAAGCAGGATACAAACCGATTTATTTGTGAATCGTTCATATGAGAAATAGGTATTCATGATAATCGCTTAAATTTAAAAAATGTTTGTGTCCTATTTTGTGACCTGAATGTGTGCAAATTTACACATAAGAAGACCAACAAACCTGAACCTCGAGTGACTGTCTTTCAGTCATATAATTTGTGAAGCAACAACAAAGATCCTGCACCTTTCGATTGAAGTAGGTGTGGCATATTATAAAAGACCAGATGTTCACTGTGGCACGACACCATCCAGTGCTTTAGAGATCAGCAATGTAAATTTTGATTGGGAGCCAATGCAGTGTGGATAAGATAGGGGTGATGGTGGTCATATCTTCTGGGTCTAGTAAGGACTCTTGCTGCTGCATTCTGGACTAACTGGAGCTTGTTTATTCAATTCAGTTAAATTTTATTTGTATACTGTAGCGTTTTAACAATGGACATTGCCACAAAGCAGCTTTACAGAAATAAATACATTCTGATTAAATTAAATCTAAATAAATTGTAAATGTGTGAATTTATCCCTAATGAGCAAGCCAGAGGTGATGGTGGTGAGGAAAAACTCCCTGAGACGATATGAGGAAGAAACCTTGAGAGGAACCAGACTCAAAAGGGAACCCATCCTCATCTGGGTGCAACGCATAGTGCGATTATAAATCATTCCCTTCTATTACTGTGTACTATATGGACAAATAGTGCAGTTGTGTAACCAGGAAATTCATCATAGTTTTCACATGAAGTCTGTTTTGTTGAAGTTATCAAACTGCTCACTGATGGAGACCTGAGTGCAAAACTGCTCGTGGCAACCGCAGCCCCAAAGCCACCACAGCAATCGCAGTCCCAAGCCATCACAGTACAACTGCCCATATGAGATCCCCAAGCCATCTCCACAGCTCCCAAGTGGCACCATCCCCAGCAATCCAAATGGTTCTTCAGGCCGTCCATATGGGGCCACCCCCAGCAGCAGTGAGCGATCTCAACCGATGAGAACTCCAACCAGAAGTAGGGCATCAGGATGGATCAGGCAGGTCCGGAGACCAGAAGGGGTCAGGATCACTGGCATCTCAGGAGTAGCATGTTTTGCTTGATGGAGAGAGAGAGAGACAGAGAGACAGAGGGAGAGACTGTTAGGTAAGCTTCTGTCCTCTAATGGTTAAGGACAATGTACTTTGTGTGCAGAGAGCAAGCAGGGACTCCGGCAAGACTAGCTATGACAGCATAACTGAAAAGGAGAGCAAGAAGCTAACACAGACATGAGGGCGTCCTGGGACATAAAGCTCCAGCCACTCCACCGTCGACAAACCTGAGTGAACACGTGAGAGTGGGGGGGCGACAGCATCCAAACATCCCAGTTCACCACAACACTCTATGCCTGTGAACCCTCCAGACCTGCCCCTGTACCCAAGAAAAAAACTATTCACAAAAGGCTTGACTAAACAAATATGCTTTCAGCCTAGACTTAAACACTGAGACTGTGTCTGAGCCCCGAACACTAAGTGGAAGGCTGTTCCATAACTGTGGGGCTTTGTAAGAGAAAGCTCTAACCCCAGCTGTAGCACGCACTATTCGAGGTACCAACAAATAGCCTGCACCTTTTGATCTGAGTAGGCGTGGTGGATCATAAAAGACTAGAAGTTCGCTCAGGTACTGTGGCGCGAGACCATTTAGTGCTTTATAGGTCAATAGTAGTATTTTATAATCAGTGTGGATAAGATAGGGGTGATGTGGTCATATCTTCTGGTTCTAGTAAGGACTCTCACTGCTGCATTCTGGACTAACTGGAGCTTGTTTATGCATCTACTGGAGCATCCAGACAGTAAGGCATTATAATAATCCAACCTAGAGGTAACAAAAGCATGAACTAATTTTTTTGCATCGTGTAGTGACAATATATTTCTTATCTTAACAATATTTCTGAGATGAAAGAAAGCAATCCTAGTGATATTATCTACATGAGCTTCAAATGAAAGACTGGAGTCAATAATCACACCAAAGTCTTTTACTGCTGCACATGATGAAACAGAAAGACCACCCAGAGATATTATGTAATCAGAAAGCTTACTTCTAGCTGCATGTGGTCCTAGTACAAATACTTCTGTCTTGTCAGAATTAAGTAAGAGAAAGTTAATAGGCATCCAGTTTCTAATGTCTTTTACACATTCCTCAACTTTATTATGCTGGTGTCTGTCATCTGGCTTTGCTGAAACATACAACAGTGTGTCATCAGCGTAACAGTGGAAGCTAATACCATGTTTATGAATACTTTTAGCTGAGCCAAGAGAGGGCCGTTCCCTTAACACCCACAACATTTTCTAGTCTATCAAGTCTGAAGCTATCACAGTCCCCTCCAAAGGCCAATTCTTTTGGGGATTTTTTTCTTTGTAAAAACTTCTGTTTATTTCCAATTTTAAATGAAAAAAATAGAATTTTTTAATGTGGTCTATACATACTTTAATTATGTCCCTTCAGGGTCTCACAAAAATGCTGATGTGGCCTGGGCAGAATTTAAGTTTGACACTCCTGTCTTAAACTATTACAGGACAAGCGCATGTCTAATCTGTGTTCTCTTTCTTTCTTTCTCGCTACACATATTACTCCTGAGATACCAGTGAGATGACATAAGGAAGAAACTTGAGAGGAATCAGACTCAGAAGGGAACCTATCCTCATCTGGGTGACACAGGATAGTGTGATTATAAATAATTTCCCTTATATAAATTTATACTATATAGTCAGTTAGTGCTAATTGTGTTAAAGGGTATAATGATACATGGAACAGAGCACAGGGTAAACACACAGTATTAACTTTATTGAGCACACATTAGGTGATATTTCTCAACATGCTCTCCAAGGTACGGCCATGGGGGAACTGAGGGGGGATGTCCATGCCTCTAATAGACAACTCAAAATTTTAGACTATTTTCACTACACAACATTAACAGAACATTTACAGTTCACAGGCAAATCCAAGTGGGAACCCACAGTAGAACAAATTAGTTTACCCATCAACCAACTGATTCAACATAATATAAAAATCACCAATCGTCTTTCACATCCTCTCAAAACCCAGTTAGATAAACACCCTTAAAGAATTACAAACTAATAAAGATATTGTTTTCAAACCAGCAGATAAGGGCTCCGCAATTGTCATTATGGAAAAACAGCAATATCTATTTGAAGCTCACAGACAACTAAAAATACCAATCATTACACTCGGCTCCCACATTCATTACACGGGGCACAGAACAGACACAGCCAATGGAGACAAAGACAAAGAACAACACCACACTGCTACAGACATGCCAAGTGAAGGAAATTATGAGAAGGGGCACAGAACAGATACAGCCGATGGAACCCAAGACATAGAACAACACATTGATGCAGACATGCCAAGTTAAAGAAAGGACAAGATCAAATTTGGTACAAACGAGACTGATGGACATAATGAAATGGATATGGGATACAGCACAGAGAAGACTAACAGAGATAATCACATAAACATAGGCTTGCCAAAAGATAAGAAGAATGAGATGGGAAATAAAGATCAGAATGAAACTAAACAAAGCACAGAACAAGTCATCCAACCATCCAAAATCCCAAAAGCGTAAGAAAACACTTTTGCTGAATTCAGCCCTCTGCAAACGTGCCCCAGAAATTTCCAGTGATGAAGACTCACCTGTCAAAGAAAAGTAATTGGTGTCACCTCGCAGACTCAGGAAGAGGACAGGAAGAGCAGGTGGATTAAGCCCAGTTGCTGTGGCCAGGATGAACAGAGCACTGAAAATACTTGCAAGAAAAAGGGGACAGAAAAATTAGGGCATAGAACAAGTACCAATCAGTAAAGTATATATTAACACAAAACAAACATTCATATGTTTCCCATAAACTCTGAACATTATTGATGCTTTGTTTTTACTTTGTAAATATTGTTTTTGTTGTTCAATAAGAAATTGAAAAGAAATTAAAAAGCAGGAAAATTTGTATGAAGAATGGTCTGTGGTTTTTGTTTTATTTACAAATTAGCAAATCGATTTTTAAAAAAAATTAATTCAGAATTTTGTTTTATAGGAAGTGGAAAATGCTCATTTTTCTGTTTAAAAAAAGTTTAATTTGTAATTTTAAAGAATAGTGATAATGTTTTTGTATTGGAGAAACAAAAGAAAAAATAAATGTTATATTTATTTTGTATTAATAAATGCTTTGAAAAGAGTATTACTGTTCGGGTGTTTGATTGCTACATTTTAATAGTTCAATTTAAAAGTATGCAGCTGTAAGCACTGCAGAAATTGTGATCATAGAACCTGATAAGTGATGGGTGAGGATTATCTTGTTGTAGCTTCACCACCGGCACCTGCCCACCAGAGGGAGCCCTCGCCCGAGTTTTGACGCCACCCACGAGGAACACTTCCGGGGTTTTACGGACATTTAAGCAGCGCGTTCACCACACTATGACGCGAAGTATTGTTCTCAGGACATTACCAAGCCTTTTCTCTCTGCCATTGTGTTTTGTTTGCCTTTTGTGTATGACCCTGTTCACGTTTACGGATTACTGCCTTTGCCTTGTGTTTTGGATTTGGTTACCTCGCTGCTTGACTTCCTGGTTTACCGGACTTTGCTCTCGTTTGCTCTACTACGTTTTCTGCCTGCCGATTTGGATTGTTTGCTATTAAACTGCTTATGGATCCTACACAACCCGCCTCTGGCGACTCGTTACAGAATACTTCGCCTGTTTTGGATCCAGCAGAGCACGCTAATTTCCAGGCGGTGGTGGCCCGCCAAGAAGCTATCATTCGCGCATATCAGGAGCAACTCGCGGCGCTGCAGGCTGCACACAAACAGCGCCAGCAAACACCGGTGACTCCCGCTACTTTAACCGCACCGGTGCACAGCGAATCGGCCCGGATGGCACTCCCGGAGAAATTCAACGGCTCCGCGGAGCACTGCCGAGGTTTTCTACGGCAATGCACGAATTTTTTCGCATTTCAACCCCTGGCATACCGGGAGGAGAACACCAAGTGTGCCTTCCTCTTGTCTCTGCTCACGGGGAGAGCACTGGACTGGGCCTCGGCCGTCTGGGACACCGATCCCCAGGTAAAGACATCCTTTACTTACTTTTCTGAGCTGATCCGTGACGTTTTTGAATACCCGGTGGGGGGGCGCGACGTAGCGGTACAACTCTTGGAGTTGCGTCAAGGCACTGAACCGGCCGCAGATTACGCTGTGAAATTCCGTATCCTAGTGGCCCAAAGTGGGTGGAATGACCCCGCCCTGCTAGCAGTATTTAGGGAGGGACTACGTCCAGCTTTACAGGCCGAATTGGCCTGTCGCAGCACGCACGTCACGCTGTCTGAGTATATTACCACGGCCATTCGCCTGGATAACCTCCTCCGCCAGCAACGACGCACGTCTCTCCCTCACTATGAACCCCGGGTTCGGGAAGACTACAGCAGACCACGGGAGGAGGGGCCGGAGCCTATGCAACTGGGCGGCACCAGAGTCTCCCTGGAGGAACGTCAACGTCGGGTACGCCAAAATCTATGCTTCTACTGCGGAGGCGCTGGCCACCGGGTTAGCAACTGTCCCGAGAAACCATCTACCTCCAAGGTGAGAAACGATCTCGTATTTTCATGTATGACGCTGAAAGTGACTTTGCACCACACTCAGGGTACTATTGTGGTTCCAGCACTAGTGGACTCCGGGGCGGCCGTCAACCTCATCGACCAACAGCTCGCAGAGGACCTTCACCTCCCCACACTGCCATGCGAACCCCCCCTGCGAGTGACGGCCGTCGATAACCGTCCCATCGGGGGAGGCCTCATCACTCGTCAGACCCGTCCGCTCACCCTACAGGTTGGATTACTTTGAGGAGACAATGTTTTACATCATCCCCACTCCTTCAAAGCCCATCATCCTGGGCTTCCCCTGGCTGCAACTTCATAACCCCGTCATGTCCTGGAAGGAGGGGGAACTAATGAGCTGGTCACCCCACTGCCAGAACCACTGCCTCCGCAAGGTCCAGTCACAGCCATGTCTCTCGACCTCCACTGAAAGTCCCGACACACCAGAGAACATCTCAATACCACACGAATACCAGGATCTACGAGAGGTGTTCAGTCAAGAGACCGCCCACCGCCCGTGGGACTGCGCGATCAAGCTGCTGCCCAACGCCATGCCACCCAAGAGTAAGGCTTACCCTCTCTCTCTCCCCGAGACCAAGGCTATGGAGGAATACGTCAAAGAGGCCCTAGCCACAGGCTACATCCGACCCTCCACTTCTCCAGCAGCAGCAGGGTTCTTCTTCGTTGAAAAGAAAGGTGGGGGTCTGCGGCCATGCATCGACTACAGGGGACTGAATGCATTGACAGTCCAATACCCACACCCTCTCCCACTAGGACCAGCAGCCTTAGAGCAACTCAGGGAGGCTCGGATATTCACTAAGCTGGACCTGCGCAGCGTGTACAATTTAGTAAGGATCAAAGAGGGGGATGAGTGGAAGACGGCGTTTCACACCACCAGGGGGCACTAGGAGTATCTGGTGATGCCTTATGGATTAACCAATGCCCCAGCAGTATTTCAATCGTTCATAAACGAGATCTTCAGGGATGTACTCCACCGCTACGTCATTGCGTATATCGACGACATTCTTATCTACTCGTCCACTTATGAGGAACATGTCCACCACGTCAGAGCGGTCCTCACCCGGCTGCTGAAACACCAGCTATACGTCAAGGCCGCGAAATGAGAATTCCACCGAGAATCCATTACCTTCCTGGGTTACGTCATCTCCAAGAAGGGGGAGGAAAGAGTTGAAAATGGACGCCGGCAAAGTAAAGGTGGTCGCGGACTGGCCCGAACCTACCACAGTCAAAGAATTGCAGCGGTTCCTGGGGTTCGCAAACTTTTACCGGCGGTTCATAAGGAATTAGAGAGGCATCGCTAACCCAATGATGTCACTCCTGCGGGGTAAACCACGGCATCTACGTTGGACAGAACAGGCCCGATCTGCATTCACCCAGCTAAAGTCTAGTTTTATCACAGCACCGATCTTGAGGCACCCAGACCCCAGCCTGCCTTTCATTATCGAGGTGGATGCCTCCAGCTGCGGGATCGGGGCCGTACTCTCACAGCGCCATGGAAACCCAGGGAAAGTTTATCCTTGTGCCTACTTTTCCCGAAAGCTAACCCCAGCTGAAGCTAACTATGACGTCGGCAATCAGGAGCTCCTTTCTATCAAGGAAGCATTGGTGGAATGGCGGCATTGGTTGGAAGGAGCATGTCACCCGTTCATAGTACTAACTGACCATCGTAACCTGGAATACCTGCGTAATGCAAAGAGACTGAACCCAAGACAAGCTCGACGGGCACTGTTCTTTACCCGGTTCCGGTTCTCTGTCACATATCGACCAGGCACCAAGAATGGCAAGGCTGATGCACTATCCCGGCGACAAGATCCCATAAATGCGCCCAGCAGCCCGGAGCCGATACTACCGCCCGCCATAGTACTCGCACCTATCAGATGGGACATCATGGAGGAGATCCAGCGGGCCCAGGCCAACGAACCTCCACCCCCAGCTTGTCCACCCACCAAACTCTTCGTGCCTGCCCCTCTTCATCTGAGAATAATGTGGTGGGTGCACGAGACGCCCAGCTCCGGCCATCCCGGTATCCGGCGCACCACAGCCCTGATCAGCAACCGGTTTTGGTGGCCCGCACTGGCACAGGACGTAGAGGAGTACGTGGGGACCTGCAGCACCTGTGCTCAGTCTCGAACCAGCCGCCAGCTCCCTATGGGCCTGTTAGAACCTCTGCCCATTCCCAAGCGACCCTGGTCCCACATGGCTATAGACTTTGTTACCGACCTCCCTAGTTCTGCAGGATACACCACGATCCTAGTAGCCATCGACAGGTTCTCCAAGGCATGCCGACTGGTCCCCCTCAAAGGCCTACCCACAGCCATGGAGACAGCGACTACACTATTTCACCACATTTTCCGTACCTACGGCCTTCCTGAGGATATCGTGTCCGACTGATGCCCGCAATTCACGTCCAGAGTCTGGAGAGCTTTCTGCACCCACCTAGGGGTCAACGTAAGCCTCAGTTCTGGATACCACCCACAGTCTAATGGACAGACCGGGCGTTTGAACCAGGAGATCGGCAGGTACCTCCGCTCCTACTGTAGCCGTGAACAGCAGCGCTGGAGTGAGTTTCTCCAGTGGGCAGAGTATGCCCAGAACTCCCTCATCCACTCATCCATGGGACTCACACCATTCCAGTGCATTCTGGGGTATCAACCACCTCTGTTCCCCTGGTCAGGAGAACCTTCCGACGTACCTGCCGTAGACGACTGGGCCCGCCATAGCCAGGAGGTCTGGGAAAGCGCCCACGTCCGCCTGCAACGGGCCATACGACGTCAAAGAATACAGACGGACCGTCACAGACGCCCACATCCCAGATTCCAGGTGGGTCAGAGGGTCTGGTTATCCACGCAAAAACTAAGACTGAGGCTACCCTGCCGCAAGCTGAGCCCGCGATTCATTGGCCCCTTCTGTATCGTCCGCCAAGTGAACCCGGTGACTTACCGACTGCAACTCCCTGCCTCGTATCGGATCTCCCCCACCTTCCACGTGTCCCTGCTCAAACCAGCACGCCCCCACCAGGACGACACAACCACGGGGAATGAACCACCACCACCGCTCGACATTGACGGGGCCCCAGCCTATAGGGTGAGCTTGCTCCTCAACTCTCGACGCCATGGTAACCGTTTACAGTATCTGGTGGACTGGGAGAGGTACGGCCCAGAGGAGCGATCCTGGGTAAATGCGGACGACATCCTTGATCCCTCCTTGGTGGAGGATTTCCATCGCCTCCACCCCAATCGGCCAGCTCCTCGGCCCCAGGGCCGTCCACGTCGTAGAACACCGGGAGGTGTTCCTGGGGGGGGGGGGGGGGGGGGGGGGGGGGGGGGGGGGGGGGGGGGGGGGCTCTGTAGCGTCACCACCAGGACCTGCCTGCCAGAGGGAGCCCTCGCCCGAGTTTTGACGCCACCCACGAGGAACACTTCCGGGGTTTTACGGACATTTAAGCAGCGCGTTCACCACACTAGGACGCGAAATATTGTTTTCAGGACATTACCAAGCCTTTTCTCTCTGCCATTGTGTTTTGTTTGCCTTTTGTGTATGACCCTGTTCACGTTTACGGATTACTGCCTTTGCCTTGTGTTTTGGATTTGGTTACCTCGCTGCTTGACTTCCTGGTTTACCAGACTTTGCTCTCGTTTGCTCTACTACGTTTTCTGCCTGCCGATTTGGATTGTTTGCTATTAAACTGCTTATGGATCCTACACAACCTGCCTCCGGTGACTCATTACACTTGTATGTTGCTAGTCCTGTGTCTCTATGCCTATTATCATGTATATATAAATTATGAAGTAATTCAGAGGTCAAAGGTAATTTGCTGGTCTAAGCTGTTCATTTTGTGAACAGTGCATTAGATGTTTAAATCATAATTCTAAAATAGTTTTTAAGATATCACTCCATGCTGCACAGCCAATGATGCACCTGATGTTTGTTAGGTAGTTTGCAGTTTTTAACTTTGCTTCCAATTTATTGCTCCTTGCTGTTATTGGATGGCCAATTGTATATGCTAATTTTAGGAGCGTGCTAATTGGTGCAAACTCCAGCTCAGCTTAGCTCTGCTCTGCTCTCCTTATAGCTCCATTTTTCCTGCAGGCTGAAGGTAGGCTCTAATTTATTGCTTTTAGATGCCAAGAATCTAATATTAATCACTAATCATTCCAAGAAATATATATCAACCCCTAATCCTATAATAGGGGTGTCTAATCTGATCCACAAAGAGCCGGTGTGGCTGCAGCTTTTCTTTCCAAACAAGAAGGAGCACACCTCATTCTACTCGTTTAATCAGTTGGCCTCAATTATCAAACAATTGATCATGTGTGATCCTGTTTGGTTGGAACAAAAACCTGCAAACACACTGCCACTTTACGGCTAAGTTTGGACACCACTGCTCTATACATATGTACGTACACACTTTAAGACATCCCGTGTAATCCTGTAAATACAAAAATAATGCAGACATAGTCATATGACAATAACAAATGCATGTTGGTTTACTTGATTACTTGTTTTTTCCTTGTGTATTTTATTTTTACTTTGATGTATACATACAGATGATTGCAAAAAACCATCCAGACAAAAGCTTGTACACTTTGGAGATCTGGGGGAGGAGGATGTATGATCTACTCAGTGGCATCAATGATGCTATGGAGACCAAGATTCAAGCATCTCTTAATGTTAACGAAACCCTTATCCACAGCCTCAATCATTTTAAGGAGGCCCCTGACGATGTTCATGGAGCCACTGGCCACAGTCCGAGTCATTTTATGGTGGCTGGGACTGCTGAGGAGGATGTTAACCCTGTCCATGAAGGTGAGTGTGTTTGTTTGATACATTTGAAACATCAACTGGTACTTTGTCCCCAACATTGAGTTTACATTTGTAATAGAACCATCTCTTCACTATACCAATGAGTGTGGTGTGAAGATTAATGTATTCTTTTAATTTTTTTTTTCCTGCAGAGGCAGCCATGGTACAGAGAGCACCTTCAGACTCAGACTCCTAAACATTCACATACATGTGATCATACACACAAATCATCCACATGTACACCATACAACCCTCTCTACACACACACACACACACACACACACACACACGATATTGACTTTAAATAAAATCCCAGGATTTTTTAGGATCATAATCTTGGAATTATTAGGGGCAAATATCCCCTTTTTGGAATGTTGAGATCACAAAATTTAAAAATGAGATCAAGATCTTGGAATATTTAGGGACTGAAATATTTTTGGAATGTTAAGATCAAAAATTTGGAATATTAAGATTGAAATTTTGGAATTAAGATGAAGATCTGTATATTTAGGGGCAAATATCCTTTTTTTGGAATTTGAGTTCCAAAATTTAGAACCAAGAACTCAAGTTTTTGAGATCCAAAACTTGGAATGAAGATATTATTAAGGGCATAAATATCCCTTTGAAAACAACAGATCATACATTTGGAATCAACTGATCAGAGCAAACTGCTGTACCTTCCTTTGTTTGCACAATGTTTGACCTGGGTTCAGGAGCTTTTCCAACAACCCTCGCTGGTGTTTTCCATCTTTTTTCTCCATCCAACTTGACTTTCACACACTGTTCTGGATGTAATTTAGGTAAGTTGCGTGCTGAATGACATCGGTTGTAGAAGTACTGGTATGCCTGTTTGGTCTGTTTATCTTTCACTTTGACTCATTCATATTCAATCTGACTTGGTAGCAGATTCTTTGGCAGCATCGGAACTGTGGTTCTGATCTGACGTCTGATCATAAGTTGAGCTGGGCTCAGTTCAGTGGCATTGATATTTGTAGAACGGTAACTCGTCAGAGCTAATTGTGTATCTGGCTGTCTGAGCACCCATTTTGCAATAGCAACACTTCTTTCCACAGCACCATTAGCCTGTAGATAATATGGGCTGGATGTACTAATGGCTAACTCCACAAACTCGGCAGATGTGAACTGAGTAGCATTGTCTGTCACTAGCTCATATGGCATTCCCCATCAGACAAACATGATTTTCAGATGTGTTATCTGCTGGCTTGTAATGGTTTGCAGATGTGCTCTCTATATCACGAGAATAATAGTCCACGACTATTAGGTATTTCTTGCTATTTTGTTCACAGATGGCCGCAGCAATCTTTTGCCATGGACCTTTGGGAAGGGGTGTAACAATCAGGGGCACTTTCTTTTGTGTGGGCTTGTTGACTTGGCAGAACTCACATGTCTCCACTGTGTTTGTGATGTTCCTACCTATGCCCGGACACCATACTGACATGTTAGCCCTCTCTCTACACTTTGTAATGACCTGTGTGAAGCTGAAGTAACACCTCCTGTCTCTGTGGACCAGGAATCACTATTCTATCCTCATAAAGCAAACGTCCATCAACTTCAGACAGGTGAGCTCTGACAGCCTTGGCAAATATAGCTGCAGAGGTACTGGAGAGCTGCAGGTTGTTGTGTGGGTTTTCTTATGGCATTTAACCTGTCTTCACTTGCAGGCTTAATAGATAACACTGCCTGCACAAACACTGTGACATCACTTTCTGTCGGACTCGCCATCATGAGTCAATGGATTTCTAGACAGGGTGTCTCCCACCACGAGCTGTTTGCCTGGCACATGCACTGCTTTAACATTAAATCTCATCAGGCACATCAGTAAGCATTGGCATCTTGGGGGAGCTTTGTCAACGTATAAAGTACATATCAAGGACACTAGAGGTTTATTATCAGTCTGAAGTTTATATTTGTCCATACCTTGTAGGTACCACGAGAAGCACTCGTATGCCCACACTCCAGCAAGGCACTCCTTCTCAATTTGTGAGTAGCGGCATTCTGTCTCAGTTAAGGTCCTTGAACAGAAAGCAGTGGGACGTAGTCCATTCTCAAGCTCCTGCAAAAGGGCAGCCCCTAGGCCGTAACCGCTTGCATCTGTGCTGACCACTGTGGTCGTGTTTGTACTATAGAATGCTAGTGCTGGTGTTGTAATCAGCATGCTCTTGACCTTGTTGAATGCCTGTATCTGTGCTTCACCCCAGGTCCATTCAGTGTCACTCTTTAGCAGCCCAGTCATGGGATGGAGCCCATGACATTTAGGTTCCAACATAGAGACTGTGTCTGTTCCCCAAACTAAACAAAAAAGTAGAAATACTAGAATAGAAATGTAGAAAGTTTGTTTTAGTAACCCAATTAACATAAAATTAAATCATACCAAATGCACAGCCAGCTAGGACTGTTAAATATTAGATCTCTTATGTCTAAAGCGCTTATTGTTAATGAAACTATTACTGATCAGGAGTTTAATGTACTGTGTTTAACAGAAACGTGGATTAAACCAAATGAGTTTGTAGCATTAAATGAAGCTAGTCCTCCCGGATACAGTTATATATGTGGCAAAGCGGACTAAGCAGGGATAGTTTTATCTGATCACTAGAGCCAGTCACACCAAATTATGGCGGAACAGGCTAACCAGAAATACAAATTTAGTAAACAATTACACCGACTACGCCACCCTGTTAGGCACAGGGAACCATCATTTCACCATCAAAAGGAACACAGGTTCGTTGTTCCAGAGTAGGAAACAGAAGAATGAATGCAGAGATGAAACTTTAATACTTTATTGACAATGTAAAAATCAATCACATAAAACAAAAAACATTTATTCAATTAAAATAACCAAGACAAAAATCACACAACTCCATTAAAATAGAGGGAACTATCCCACAATATCATGGTCCCACATTCACAATTAAACACACAAACCACACAAGACAAGGGGTCAAAGTCAACCCAGGGCAGATAAACCAACTTCAACCTCCTTGATTTTATATAAGAATCGGTACCTCCACCAAGACACACGGCCCACTCACACAGCACACCGGTGAAATCACGCACAACCACACAGCACGCTGTGACGGAAACACCACCACCATACAGGAGGGACAGCCTAGCCTGCCCTGGGGGCTTGACTCCTAAAACACTGGACAAAAAGAGAATTTATCATACACCAAAAATACAATCAAAACATTCAGAAACAAGACAGAATCAATGAAGCAATAATTAACCCCAGAAAAAAAGGAAGAAAACAATACACAGTTTCAATAAAAAACCCAGGTGACCCAACTTTCACCCAAACCCTCCTTATGGGACTCAAAATATTGGAAGACGGGTTTACAAGCCTGGACATAGGGTCACAAAAGATCAAAATCTACCAGTTCCACGCGAAACGACGCGGTACAATGTCACACACGGCACGACACAACCCACGTCGCACAAGAAGCTCCACGAGGTAATACAGTTTGCGTCACACCGGAAGCAAGCGCGGAGCAAAACAAGCGCAGAGCAAAACAGCGCGGAGCAAAACAGCATGGAGCAAAACAGCATGGAGCACTGGATACCACCCTGCAATCCTGATTAAATATCCGGAAAACCAATCTTCAAATATGGGCAGCTCTACCTAAAAAAAAAGAGAAACATTTTATGGTGCACTACATTAACGTTAAGTGACCCATACACCTACCGTCATTTTGCCAATATGGTTAGCGTTCTTAAAATACGCACCCGGAGGCCAAAGATTTTCCAACACGTTAAATTGCCAATCCGAGGGGAAAACAGCAGATAGACCACACAGCCACCATCAATCCTACAAAACAAAAACTATTAACTAAGAAAATAATACAAATCAAGAGCATAAACTATTCCAGTCAGCATTAACCTAGTAGCCAAGCAGCACATACCATCAACACAGCGGGAGCCATGAGCGATACTGGAAGTGGGCGGTCCCCAAGCTATGGCGCACACCGGCAGTGCCCCAAGCCCCAGAATATATACCCATGCCAATCACACAATGAGTAAACCACACCCTGCTCATTACAACCCTACCAGAGCAATTAACGTGCCACTTTAGTCTAAAAATAGAAACCAACTGCATGACTCACCACATATACATCAGCCCCGTCTAACTGGCAGAGGAAGAGGTGTCGCAGTTATTTATAATGATAATCTAGGCGTCACACAAAAACCTAGTCATAAACTCACCGCATTTGAAGTTCTTTATTCCAACATAACATACGTAGCCACAAAAGAGAAGTCGACCCAGAGGATTCCGCTAATTATTATTTACAGACCCCCAGGGTCATATTCTAAATTCCTTTGTGAATTTGCACATTTCATCTCTAACATGGTTGTTTCTTTAGACAAAGCAATAATTGTTGGAGACTTTAATATTCTTTTTGATAATCCAGAAGACCCTCTGAGAAAAGCAGTTGTGTCCATTCTAGATTCACTAGGGGTTAATCAGAACGTAATAGGACCCACTCATAGTGGTCACACTCTTGATTTAATACTAACATTCAGATTAAACATAGAAAATATAGACACATTTCTGCAGTCTGAAGCTATCTCAGATCATTACCTCATCTCATTTAATATGTCTTAATCAAAATATATGCACCTTGCCACATTGTCGCGTCAAATGTTTCTTCAGATAATTCCAAAAGCAAATGAAACTATTCTAAAAATAATCAGTTCTTCCCTTAGCACTGGCTATGTGCCTAAATCTTTTAAACTAGCAGTTATCAAACCCCTGATTAAAAAACCTGACCTCAACCCCTGTCAATTGTCCAACTATTGGCCAATATCAATAGCACTGGTTAAAGTGGTAAATGATCTACTGGTGCTGCGCTGGTTAAAGTGGTAAATGATCAGGGTTGCGTCTCCTTGCTTGTGCTGCTTGACCTTAATGCAGCTTTTGATACCATTGATCATGCTATTCTCCTCGATAGACTGGAAAATGTTGTGGGTGTTAAGGAAATGGCCCTCTTCTGGCTCAGGTCTTATTTGACTGATCGTTATCAGTTTGTAGATGTAAATGGTGACTTCTCTACTCATACTAGGGTAAAGTTTGGTGTTCCGCAAGGTTCTGTCTTAGGCCCACTGAGAGACATCAGCTTAATGAAGTTGAGGAATGTGTAAAGGACATTAGACACTGGATGCTTATTAACTTTCTCTTACTTAATTCTGACAAGAGATAAATACTTGCACTAGGACCACATGCAGCTAGAAGTAAGCTATCTAATTACATAATAACTCTGGATGGCCTTTCTGTTTCATCAGGTGCAGCAGTAAAAGACCTTGGTGTGATTATTGACTCCAGTCTTTCATTTGAAGCTCATGTAGATAATATTACTAGGATTGCTTTCTTTCATCTCAGAAATATTGTTAGGATAAGAAAACTAATGTTACATGATGCAGAAAAATTAGTTCATGCTTTTGTTACCTCTAGGTTGGATTATTGTAATGCCTTACTGTCTGGATGTTCCAGTAGATGCATAAACAAGCTCCAGTTAGTCCAGAATGCAGCAGCAAGAGTCCTTACTAGAACCAGACGATATGACCACATCACCCCTATCTTATCCACACTGCATTGGCTCCCAATCAAATTTTGTATTGATTATAAAATACTACTATTGACCTATAAAGCACTAAATGGTCTCGTGCCACAGTACCTAAGGAACTTTTGGTCTTTCATGATCCGCCATGCCTACGTCGATCAAAAGGCTTTTTGTTGGTATTCGAATAGTGAAAGCTGCAGCAGGGGGTAGAGCTTTCTCTTACAAAGCCCCACAGTTAGGAAACAGCCTTCCAATTAGTGTTTGGGGCTTAGGCACAGTCTCAGTGTTTAAGTCTAGGCTGAAAACTTATTTGTTTTGTCAAGCCTTTTGTGAATAGTTTTTTCTTAGGTACAGGGGCAGGTCTGGAGGGTTCACAGGCATAGAGTGTTGTGGTGAACTGGGATGTTTGGATGCTGTCGCTTTCCCAATCTCATGCGTTCATTCAAATTTGTTGACGGTGGAGTGGCTGGCCACTTTCTGTCCCAGGACTCCCTCATGTCCATGTTACCTTCTGGCTCTCCCTTTTATTTATGCTGTCACAGCTAGTCTTCCTGGAGTCCCTGCTTGCACTCTGCACACAAAGTACATTGTCCTTAACCATTATGGGACAAAAGCTTACCTAACAATCTCTCCCCCTCTGTCTCTCCCATCACTGCTACGGTGCCTGTATGGTCTTTAAAAAGGTCGCTCATCTCCCTCTGAAATATCTCAGGTGCTGAAGAAATTCTGAAGGGAAGCTTCCGGAAACAGAAGCGGCCAACTGGTCTGATAAACGTGGTGAGTCTCCTACAGCTAGCATCCAATGCCAAAACCCACTAGATGCATCTAACGTGGAGAATACACATGCACCGGACAGTTGTGATGTGAAGTCCTCAAGAGTAGGCAGTATGAATCTCTCATGCTTTACTGCTATTTTTTTTTTTTAAATTTCTTAAGGTTAACGCAGCTCCTCACCTTAAAAAAAGAATGGTAATCACAGGCACCATAGGAGCACACCAGTCTGTTTGCTCCAGTGCCCTCTTCTATGATCCCTGACTTTAGCATAAACTGCAGCTCCTCTTCCACTTTTGGCAGTAATAGAAAGGGAACTCAACGAGGAGTAGAGAGGCTGTAAGGTCTGGCATCCAATCTGAGCTCAGTTTTGATTGGCTCACAATGTAGCAGTATAAAGTCTCCAAAAACATTGTCCTCACTGCTAATAGTGTCAACCCTGCTCACCAGCCTCATTTCACAGGCCGTTTTGTGGCTGAGAAGGTTATTAGTATATAGGCCTTTTACAACATATGTCCACAAATGTCCATTTCTTTCAGTACAGGCTAAGAATTTGCCAACACAGTCCAAGTGTTTTTGTAAGCTGAGGGTACCTAGGTAGGCTCAGGAATGTTTGCTCTGACATGACTGTGATATCTGCACCAGTATCAATTTTAAACTTTAAATTAGCACCATGTATTGGTAGCTTTACATGCCATTCATCCTTGTTTGCATTATTAGAAACTGGCCCCAGGAACCACGTGCTGTTCGTTTCATCATGCCTGGCACTGGCCACCTCTTACAGTCTTTGTTATACAGGCGACCTTGAAGTGGCCTGTTTTGTTACACCTATGGCAACGTTTCCCTCGAGCAGGGCAATCCCCATGGTCATGTAAACGTACACATCTTGAACAGTTCACTTTGCTATTTTCTTCTCTTTGTTTAGTGTCTGAATTTACTCGCTGTATGCTTCTTGAACTGCTTTGTGTGCTTAAACTTGTGCCCCACATCATTTACATCAGATGCACCTTGCATATCAGCTCTTTGCATTTTAATTAGTTTTGACTGGTGAGCTATCAGTATCGCCTTCTCCAGCATCAAATCTGGCTCTAACTGCAGCTTCTCAGACACGTCGCTATCCGCCAATCCTAGGGTTCAGTTTAGGATTGCCATAGAGCTTAGGTTTAGTCTTAGGTTTAGGCTTAGATTTAGTTTTTAAGGCTAGGGCTAAGATTTTATGGTTAAAATAAGGTTAAGGTTAGGTGTTAGGTTTTTAGGTGTAAGGCTAAGATTCAAGGTTTAGGGTTAGGCCTATGTTTTAGGGTTAGGGTTTGGTGTTAGGTTTTTGAAGTTACAATGGCCCCCCATCACAGTCCGAAAGCTGCGTGGTTGTATAGGGAGCCAAGAAAAGTGCACTGGCTGGCGCCTGTTAAGCACTGCTATCGCTCTCGTAGATACTAGGTCTCTGCAGTTGGCACTGTTGGGCTTTGGTTGGATTTTATGCATTGTTTTCAACAATGATTAGTTTAGGGTGCCTTGGGAAGGAGAGCAGAGTGGGGGTGAGCCACTAGCCTGAGCAGGTCAACACCCTATGCCTGTATGGGAATATTTCTGCTCACCTACCCATCCTTCCTACCATCATTTGATGAATCTAAGGCCAGGCAATTGTGAGGAAAAGGATAAGTCAGAGCTGGAGTTTAGATAGGAACTCGTTTCCTTTCTTTCTCTGGCCATTAACTGTAGCTAAACTCCAGTTGAGATTTAAGTTAGGACTATTTCCTTTTGGTCTTTTGATTTTTAGGTATACATAAAGCTGTTTTGTCTCTAGCAATTAGCTGGAGTATAAGTGGTGGTTGTTTTTTAGTATAATGCTTTTTTAGGTGCATCTGACTAAGATATTTTAGGACACATCAGTATTGTACCTCAGAGTCATCAGGTGTTTCGGCCTTTCAACACTTTACACCTTAGTCTGAGGTGGCCAGCCGCAGGTCCATCACTCCTCGGCTTGTATCCCATGTCCAATTGGATGGTGTTTACACATTTATTTATTTACTTATTTATTTAATTGTTTGTGTCCCTAGCATGTTTATTCAGTTTTGGATATGCCTTCCTTGATAAAACTTCCCCTAGGTTATGTTTTTCTGCACTTGCCCTACAATGAAATAACCATGCCTCAAATGTGTCAAATACAACTTTGCTAAACGTTATCTGTTAATATAAAATATTAAAATGAAATATGAATTTTTTTTAGGTACCACCTGCTGTGTTTAATGATTCCTAGCTGAGAAGCTCTACACCATTATGGTGAGTAAATAGGGTCAGGCCTAAGCCTTAAGGTGAGGGTCAGGCCTAAGCCTTAAGGTGAGGATCAGGGTTGGGTGTTAGGTTTAGGGCTAAAATTTAGTGTTAGGGTTAAGCTATAAATTTTAAGGTTAGGTTTAGGTGTTAGGATTAGGGCCAAGATTTTGTTAAGGATTAGGGTCAGAGTTAGGGTAAGGTTTTTGAATTTACAATGAACCCCCCATCACAGTCCAAAAACTGCGTGGTTGTATAGGGAGCCTAGAATTAGGTATTGGTGAATATTCAATGTGGCTCTACTAATGTTATCAGTTTTTAAGTGGAGCCTTTTTTAATTGAGGGATGGAACACTGAAAGCCGATTGGCTACCTCATCTACTTCTGTATGGGAGCCAATTAATGTCCTAACTGAAAGTAATTAAGTCCAGTAGTTAAAGCAATTTAGGATTAAACCAACAAACAATGTAAAACTCAAATTCATCCTATATTCAACAAAGAAAATAGAAAAAAGCTGGGGGGAAGGGAAAAAAAGAGGAAAAAGAGAGAAGGTTCCTTCTAGTGTCACTGGCTAGGTTAGGTTAGGATTATTCAAATATTGATCTTAAAACAGGAAAACTTTCCTTTTAATGCACGGGCTCATCAGTTAGAACTCTCCTCTCCTTTTTTTTTCTTAAAAAAAAGGGGGGGCGGGGGAGGTGGAGACAGGCGATAACAGTATTCTTTCTCTGCCTGCTCACTCCTTTCTCAAGTTCAAGGTGGACCAACTAAAGTCACAATACACTTGGCCCCTACACACTATTACCCCCAGATTTAGAGAGAAAGGAAAAGTTATAATTAGGTTTAGAATAAAAGAAAAAATTAGGGTTGAGGTTAGAGAGAAAGGGAAGGTTACGATTAGGTTTAGAAGAAAAGGAAAGGTTAAGGCTAAATTTAAAAGGAAAGAAAAATATGGTTTAAGGGGAAGGAAAGGTCCTGGTCAGGTTAGAATAAAGGAAAGGTTATGGTTAGGTTTAGAGGAAAAGGAAAGGTTATCGTTAGGTTTAGAGGGGAGGGTTAGGGGGATAGGGGGGCTATCACACAAGGCTATATTTTACTGCACTTGCCCTCTAATGGCACAACAATGCTTTAAACATTTCAACATTTAAATCAAACATTACCTGTTAATATTAAAATTAAACATTAATATTTTTTGTTTATTTATTTTTGTTTTATTTATTTATTTATCTATCACCTGCTTTGTTTTAGGACATCTAAGTGTAGGGGAATGTGAGAAACTCACCTCTCTGCCAGTGGCTCTTTGTTAGCACTGCTAGGTATCCCAAGCCACTCTAGCAGAGTCCGGTGCCAAACGAAGTGGGTGGAGTCCGTGCATCCCAGCGGATGACCCCAATGCAGGCCTACTGGGTGGACCCCTTGGAGATCACACTGCCGATAGGACCGCCCAATCCCCAAACAGCTGAGTGTTTTTAATGGATGGCCAGTCCAGGTGATTACAGAGCAAGCTCTGCATCATTAGGGTCAGTAAATTGTGACCACTACTGGCTAAGATCATTCAAGATTCAAGAGTTTATTGTCATATGGGTGGAGTCCGTGCATCCCGGCGGATGATCCCGATGCAGGCCAACAAGCTTCTACTGGGTGGACCCCTTGTTTTTTTTGGTTATATTTTATTTTTATTTTTACTGCACTTGCCCTCTAATGGCACAACAATGCTTTAAACATGTCAGCATTTAAATATTAAACATTAGCTGTTAATATTAACTATTAAAATTAAAAATTCTTATGTTTTATTTTGTTTTTTGTTTTGTTTATTTATTTATTATTTTATCTATCTATTTATCTATCTATCTATCTATTTATTTATTTATCACCTGCTGTGTTTCATGATTTCTAAACATAGGTGAAGGTGAGAAACTCACCTCTCCGCGAGTGACTCTTTGTTAACACCGCAAAGTTTCCCAAGCCACACTAGCAGAGTTTGCTGCCACATGAGGTGGGTGGAGTCCGTGCATCCCAGCGGATGACCCCGATGCAGACCAACAAGCTTCTACTTGGTGAACCCCTTGGAGATCACGCTGCCCAAAGGGCCGCGCAGCCCCGAAACCGCTGTGTTTTTTCAATGGATGGCCAGTCCAGGTTATTACATGGCATGCTCTACTTCATTATGGTGAGTAAATAGTGACCTCTACTGGCTAAGATTATGACCGGCTAATTTCACTTGGCAAGTAAAATACTTGCAAACATAAAAAACTGTTAGGGCCTATCTTTTTTTGTTTTTGAGTTATTGAAGATAAGATATTTAAAGACCCTATTCCCACAATCCTCTGCAGTCTGCCTAATTTGAATAATGCATATTCTTGTCCAATTGTATTATAGGTGTTTAAATTTGTGTTCCAGAATGGGTTGAGGTTAGGATTATGGTCATGAGCCACCTATATTCTAGGATTAAGTTTAGGATTACAGTTAAGGTAAGGGTTAGGTTAAGGCCTAGGTTTAGATTTTTAAACTAGGGATAAGCTTTTGGGGTTAGAAAATAAAGTTAGGGTTAGGTTTAAGGCTAAGATACTAGGGTTGAGGTTAGGGTTAGGGTTTGGTTTAGGGCTAGGGTTCTAAGGTTAGGGTTAGGTGTTAGGGTTAGGATTAAGGCTAAGATACTAGGGTTGAGGTTAGGGTTAGGTTTAGGACTAGGATTCTGGCTATAGGTCTAAGTCTTAAGGTTAGATGTTAGGTTTAGGTTTAAGGCTAATATTAGGGTTATTTTATATCTTTTTTTATATTTTATTTTTTAGGTTTAGGGCTAGGGTTCTGGGCATCAGTCTAAGTTCCAAGGGTAGGGTTAAGCGTTATGGTTAGGATTAAGGCTAAGATACTAGGGTTATGGTTAGGTTTAGGGTTAGGTGTTAGGTTTAGGTGTAAGGCTGATATTAGGGTTATGGTTAGGGTTAGGTGTTAGGTTTAGGTGTAAGGCTGATAGTAGGGTTATGGTTAGGGTTAGGTGTTAGGTTTAGGTTTAAGGCTGATATTAGGGTTAAGGTTAGGGTTAGGTGTTAGGTTTAGGTGTAAGGCTGATATTATGGTTAGGGTTAGATGTTAGGGTTAGGGTTAGGGTTAGGGTCAGGGTCAGGGTCAGGGTTAGGGTTAGGGTTAGGGTCAGGGGTTAGGGTTAGGGGTTAGGGGTTAGGGTTAGGGGTTAGGGTTAGGGTTAGGGAAAGATCAAGTCCTCATATGTTGAGTGTATGCTCTTTAGTGCACAGGCTCACTTTATTCTATTCTAGAGTTAAAAGGAATGAGGCCAGACCCGTTTTCTTATACAAATACAAAAAAAAATTATAATAATTTGGATCCCTGGGTAAGGGTGATCCTAAAACAGTGCAAATTTAAAATCCTAAAATGGTAAATGAGTAAATAAAAAATATATATTAAAAAAATATATAAAATATATAAATAAATAAAATAAAAAGAAAGGATGCGTTTTAAAATATGATTAAGAAAATAAAATCAATAAAGTTAAAATGAGAGAGCTGAATAAAAATACCCACTAAGTTCAAAAGGAACCGTGAACTGGAAAGGGACCAGGAGTCCCCATAAAGAAAGTAAAAATAATTTCAAATAGTAAAAAAGGAAAGACTAAGTACACATAGCATTTATTTTTTTCAAAAAAAGGGGGGGGGGGGGGGAGAGGGGGGGAAAAGACAACGTTATTTAAATAAAAAAAGGAATCTAAGGGACCGGATAGGGCGTGCAGTTTTTCCCAAGTCAGATCCACACCCTATATCCGGCTGAGTGATCAAAGCACAGGATCCCGGGTGAAAGCTCCATTCAATGTCTGCACACTCCCATGTCCACATACAGCTCACATTTACCT
>CM040471.1:8871-20148 GCA_022758105.1 Pangasianodon gigas | reverse complement strand
ACACACACACATACACACATATACACGCCAGTATACATCCCCATACACACAGACACACACCCCTCCGATATACACACACACACATACACACGCCAGTATACATCCCCTTACACACAGACACACACACCTCCGATATACACACACACACATACACACATATACACACGCCAGTATACATCCCCATACACACAGACACACACACTTCCGAAATATACACACACATACACACACATACACACACGCCAGTATACATCCCCATACACACACACACTCCTCCGAAATATACACACACATACACACACATACACACACGCCAGTATACATCCCCATACACAGACAAACACACACACGCACACGCACAAAAATACTCACCAATATACACACACACACACACGCACAAAAATACTCACCAATATACACACACACACACACGAACCCCTCAATATATACAAATATGAACACACACACAGAGTGAGGTCCAAATATCTGAGAGCGCTAGTGAAAATACTTATATTTTGCATTCTTTTCTAATTTAATACAATAATTTTCATTACAAATGATATTATTGACAACAATTTGAGTGAAAAGTAGAATATTTACATGAATTTCAGAGTTTCTTAGAATTTGCTACGTCCCTTTTTGCTTTAACAGTCTGCACTTGAGCTGGCATGGACTCCACAAGTTTGTGTAAAACCTTATGATCCATTTTAGATCAAATCCATCGGAGTGACGTCTGATCACATGCTTCAGTAGAAGAGATTAGACATGAGGAAAATCTGACCTTTTGCACAAAGCAGTTAACCTGCTTAATATCACACATTTACTCACATTTAAACAGGGAGCTAGAAACAGTGCAGAATCTTCAGTATTAAATATTCAAGATGTTGAAAATTTACTTTCCTTGTTTTAAATTGTAACAATGAAATGAGGAAGTCGGAGGCAGGCTTAGAACAACTCAAAGGCGCTTTATTCGTTACCTTCACTTTATTTGTTAACTTTACTTTCATTATTTAATCACACATCTGGCTCGGTGCTGGTTAACTCTCTCTCTCAAGTCGCTCGTCTCTCCCCTTTTTATCCTCGCCACGGCTCACTGCAACACAGAACACTTCCTTAGTCCAATTCCCCTCGGGTGTGCATTCCTTACCACTCACCTTCTCCAGCTCCGCCCTCCATTCACAAACCCGCGCTCGACTGCGCCTCCGCTTCCACATAAATATTTCAAAATTCTAAAAGCTTCTTTTTATTTCTAATTTTAAATGAAAAAAAATCCCAGATTTTTAATGTGGTCTCAGACTTTTGGACCCCACTGCACATACACAGAAACATTTTCCAATGTACACCCCAATACCCACTCACACACACACACACACTAATATATACAAACACACACGTCATTATACACACACACTGTTATATACACCCACAAACACACAATATACGCAAACACACACTGATACGTGTATACACACGCACACAAACACACATGCCAATATACAGCTACAGTAATACATAGACACACATGCACACACACACACACACACACACACTGATGTATATACACAGAAACACACGGTACTGTTAAATACACGGTACTTTTGTATCTGATTGTGGTGTTTGTGTGCGTGTGTGTGTGTGTGTAGGTCGTTGCTGGATGGATGCTCTTGAACTGGCTCTTAAATGTTCCAGTCTGCTAAAGAGGACAATGATCCGCGAGGGAAAAGAGGAAACAACTGAACACACACACATCAACTTCTACAGCCTGTTGAGATCACACAACCTGCAGTAAGAACACACACACGCCCCTCCACACACACACACACACA
This sequence comes from Pangasianodon gigas, assembly GCA_022758105.1. Taxonomy (NCBI): domain Eukaryota; kingdom Metazoa; phylum Chordata; class Actinopteri; order Siluriformes; family Pangasiidae; genus Pangasianodon; species Pangasianodon gigas. The sequence goes on along the minus strand of CM040471.1, from coordinate 18,322 downwards.
AACACACACAATACCACACTCCTCCACACACATACACACACATACACAAACACATACACAAACACACACAGTACCACACCACTTGATACCCAGACCACAGCTAATGCTTAGGATGAAAGCTTCGCTCCTTTAGACCCAGCTCAAGATCCAAGCCACACCCCTTTAGACACAGCTCAGAACCAAAGCCATACCGCTTTAGACCCAGCTCAGGGATAAAGCTACACTTCCTTAGGCCCAGCTTAAGACCAAGGCCACATTCCTTTAGGCCCAGCTCAGGACCAAAGCCACACCCCTTTAGACCAAGCTCAGAACCAAAGCCACACCCCTTTAGACCAAGCTCAGGACCAAAGCCACACCCCTTTAGACCAAGCTCAGAACCAAAGCCACACCCCTTTAGACCAAGCTCAGGACCAAAGCCGCACCCCTTTAGACCAAGCTCAGAACCAACGCCACACCCCTTTAGACCAAGCTCAAGACCAAAGCCACACCCCTTTAGACGGACCAAAGCCACACCCCTTTAGTCCCAGCTGAGGTCCAAAGCCACACCACTTTAGGTCCAGCTCAAGACCAAAGCCACATTCCTTTAGAGCCATCTCAAGACCAAGACAATAGCTCTTGAGACCTGGACCAAGATCACACCATTTTAGAACCAGACCCTAACCAAAACTACATTTCCATAGACCCAGACCAAGATCACACTTCTTTAGACCCAGACGGAGACAATAAACTGGATAAACCGTATCAAGACCCAGATGAAGTATATCTTCATCTAGACTCAGCACACAGACTAAGACCTTAGCTCCTGAGACACCTTCTCTGATGAAGACCACAGCCTGATACAACAAGACTTAGGCTCAGATCAAGCCAGCAACACTTGAGACCTAGAACAGGACCTAGACCAAATCCCCAGAGAGTCCAATCAAGACCACATTTCCTGTGACCCAGATCAACATCTTACCTATTGACACACAGACCCAGACCAAAACTCTGTTGTACCAGACCTTTGCAATAGATCTGAAATTTTATCTTCTAGTGCTAGTAATACTGCTAATAATATAGATTAGTTATAATCTCATCAACCTAATCTCATGCAAAACCCTTACGAATTCTAAAGAGAAAGAGTGCTTTTGTCAGATGTGACATGAACGAACGTTCAAGAAAAGCTAAGACCCCGAGCCATGACTCTGACCATAGCTTTAACTGAGATCCAGCTCTAGAAAGGATTCTGCCCAGAGAAACACAAACCTTATGCAGACCAAGACCCCCTAGATCAAGACCCCCTAGACCAAGACCCCCTAGTTCAAGACCCCCTAGTTCAAGATCCCCTAGACCAAGACCAAACATAATTTAAACAAGTGTAATAATAATAATCATTTAGGTTAAATGAGTGTGATCCCTCTTTCCAGTGAAAGTGACCAGTTTAAGGATGAGCTGAACTCAGATAAGTCAGATAGAGAGATCGAGCAGGACGAGTGGGAGAAGAGTGAAGAGAGTGACACTGACACCAGTGAACGACAGGAAGACTCATATGCAGACCTGGAGCATGACACACTGAGGGAAACTCTTTACATGGAGCAGAGCCATGAGGAGCTGGGCGAGGTGTGTGTGTATATCTGTGTGGCTGTGTGTTTGTGCATGCATGCATGTCTTGTTAGTGATTTGTGTAGACGACATGTGAAACATTCTGTTCATTAATGCTGTGTGTGTGTGTGTGTGTGTCCGCAGGCGGGTGAGGCGTCTCAGACGGAGACAGTGTCTGAGGAGAATAAGTCTCTAATCTGGACACTCCTGAAGCAGGTTCGGCCCGGAATGGATCTGTCCAAAGTGGTTTTGCCCACCTTTATCCTGGAGCCCAGATCATTCCTGGATAAACTGTCTGACTACTACTACCATGCTGACTTCCTGTCTGAGTGAGTGAGCACACACAAGCAGCATCGGATAGGCATAAAATTTAGAAACTGTGTTTACAGTGTAGGAGTCCACACAGAAACAGACTGCCCCATCCAGCTTAGGCACAAGTACAATGGAGCTGTTCCAGTCACTCATCAATTATTCCCAGCTCTAGCATTTTTCCAGTTTGTCTTTTGTGTTCAGGCAAGCGATATGGCTTCCTGCACACAACCACACTAGAACGAGTCTATGTGGTGTTCTATGAGGTCAGTGCACCTGGGAATAATAATTTTGGACTGCCACTTGGCAAACTCTAAACTCTTGGACAGTGAAAGATATTCTCCAAGTGAGATTGGAGTAGAATCTGATGTGGAATACAACAATCTCAGCTCATCTGTCTCTGCCACAGCCATCGCCAGAGCAAGAGGGCAGTCTCTCTCCAATATTTAAGCAGATTGTGATGGTAAATCTAACTTCCCCAATCTACCAAGTGACCTTCCATTCTACCCAAATGAGGCTTCCAACCATTTATCCCAATTTTGACTATCATCATGTACAAACCGAAGAACTTTATCAGTTCATAAAACTCACATGTTGTATGTAACATAAATGACTTTACTTGATCAGCTAAGATCTCTTTCAGGGTCCCAACTCGAGAGATTATACAAAACAGTGCCCCAGTCACACTTTTCATGGAGATGGTGGCACTTCTTTGGGAAACTGCCTCACATAATCTACAAGGACTAGTGCGATGTGGTATCGCCATGCTGACCAGGCTAGTGGTCTGATGAGATTTATACCAATTCTTTTGTAGGGCATCTTGATAAGTAGAAGTGGGCACAACAGCTGACTTTCCCAGCATGGCACACTCCACCTACATACATCAACGCAAATGCCCAGCCACTAGACACAGGCCATTAAACAGGTGTGGTGTTTTATTAAACCCGCAGGTACCTTGGATTTACAATGAGTCATGAGAAAACTGCATTTCCCCGTGGCTTTTTGGGGTCAACAGTTATCCCACAGTTTCATCTGTTTAATTTGTATAGTTTTTTTTTACAGCTTATTAGTAATGAGTGGTGGTGAAGTGTTAGTGCGACCCCAGCTCGAACACTGAAATCTCGGTGACCTGGTCAAAAGCATTCTGCAAGGTACTGTCACAGAATTGCTCCAGAGGAAAGTATGCAAGGAGAGAGGGAGGTCCTGCATGCCCCGCCACTTACCTCCCCATGGCCTCAGTCATGTGACTTGGAAATGTATCCGCTACCAAAGTCACACAAACTGGACACTGCTTTGTTTGTCAGTACTCACCTAGTCCTAAAGTAACTAGATAGCTGGCTGTACAAATCCCATCTAATCAGTTCCCAAGACTAGCTGCACCTTTTTTATGCTTTTGGCCTTATTATTCAATTTTGAGGGGCCCCAGAGGATACATGTGAAAATCACCTCATAACATCTCTCCAAAGAAATAAATAAATTGCAGCTCCACACTGCACTGGCAGCCTTAATCTAATCTCACACACACACACACACACACACACACATACGTACATACATACATACACACATACAGAATTTACTAAATAGAGAGAGATAACACATAAATTCATGGTGTGGAACATGGATCAGGTGTGCCACATTAGCCATTTCCTTTCTGGCTCGTTCCTGCTACCCTTCCTCATGATGCAGACACATTACAAACTACAGCTCAACTTTTACTGTTTGATAAGCCAGGTCAAGTCAGCTATCTATAGCACATTTAAAAAGGCAGTAAATGTCAACCAAAGTGCTGCACAGTAGAATCAAATCAGTATAAGATTAAGGCAGAATAAAATAAAATAAGAACAGCACAATTCAAAAATCAAATAGATTAAATAAAGCAATAGAGAAACATCAAAAACAAAAACCATCAGTCACAAGACAAAAACCAAACAGATAGCCATGTGATGGAGACCTTACAAGAACTCAAATGCCTTGGAGAATAAATATGTTCTTAAATTGCATTTTAAAATGTCTGTTGTGGGGGATGACTTTATAAACAATGATAAACTATTCGACCATCACCTTTGAACTTCCTGTGTGAGCATGGAATGGTTAAAAGCTACTGATTAGAAAATCTTAAGGTTCTGGAGGTAGAAAGGGGGCAAAGAAGATCAGAGATGTAGCTTAGTGCAGTACTATGTAGAGCTTTAAAAGCAATAGCTTTAAAAACAAGCATTTTGTATGTTGATTGGGTTTGATAAGGAATTGGTAAGTGAATGCTTTGAGTTGATTGTGGTTTATTTGGGTCTGATTAGATTTCAGGTGGGTTTGTGTGAGCTCTTTATAAGTTTGATTTGGTTTAAGGGTGTTGTAGAGGTTTAGTTGGGTTTGGTTGGGATTTTATTTGGTTAAGAATGCGTGTGTGTGTGTGTGTGTGTGATTGATGGGGTGTTTCTCTCTCTGTTCAGAGCCGCAGTAGAGGAAAACGCCTACAACCGCATGAAGAAGGTGGTGAAGTGGTACATCTCTGGATTCTACAAGAAACCAAAGGTAAAGCATCTCTTCAGCTCAGCAGTACAGAATACAGACACCATTTCCACATGTGGCTTAAGTGTGTGTGTGTGTGTGTGTGTGTGTGTGTTAATAGGGTCTGAAGAAACCATACAACCCCATCATAGGAGAAACGTTTCGCTGCATGTGGATTCACCCAAAGACCAACAGCAAAACATTCTACATCTCAGAGCAGGTACACACTTATCAAGGACACACACACACACACACACATGCACACACACTGTACTGCCTCTGACGTGTGTTCTCTTTCTCCTTCAGGTATCTCATCATCCTCCAATTTCTGCCTTCTATGTCAGTAACAGGAAGGACGGATTCTGTCTGAGTGGCAGCATCCTAGCCAAGTCAAAGTTCTACGGTATTCACAATGGTTCTTCATTGTTTAGCTCTTTTATTGTGTGTGTGTGTGTGTGTGTTAGCATATGACTGTTTCTGTTTCATTTTCAGGAAATTCTCTTTCGGCCATTTTGGATGGAGAAGCGAGACTAACCTTCCTAAACCGAGGTGAAGATTACATCATGAACATGCCATATGCACACTGCAAAGGTAACACACACGCTTACAGTCACATATACACACATGCATAGGATTCATGAAGACAGCCTCACTCTCTCTCTGTGTGTGTGTGTGTGTGTTTAAGGTATCCTCTATGGGACGATGACGCTGGAGCTTGCAGGTCAGGTCACCATCGCCTGTGAGAAAACAGGCTACAGTGCACAACTGGAGTTCAAACTGAAGGTGTGTATGTGTGTGTGCGTGTGTGTGGTGGGGTAACCATTCTTGTGCCCTTATACATCACTCTGTCTCTCCCCATCAGCCGTTTCTTGGCAGTAGTGACAGTGTGAATCAGATCAGCGGGAAGATTAAACTGGGGAAGGAAGTACTGGCTACACTCGAGGGTCACTGGGTAAGTGTATGTGTGTGTCTGTGTATGTTTGTATGTTTGTTTGTGTGTGTGTTTGTATGTTTGTGTGTGTTTGTGTGTGGATGCTGAAACTTACACAATGAAGCAGCATATATTATATTATTGCATTAGCATGGTGGTGTGTTTATGGTTGATGTGATACTCCAGCAGTTATAATCGTTTCTTTGGCAGTCTGTAAGCATGTCCACATGGGGGTTTAGCGTAAGTCTCAACCTCAGACACCTTATTTAACTGGCTGAGGTCTACCTGGTTTGGACAGCATCACTCTGAGAACATTTCGCTGAGTCTGAGCTTCCTCTATAACAGGGTTCCCATACTAGGGGTCATGACCCCATGTGGGTTTACTTGATTTACGAATGGGGTCGTGAGAGAAACTCACAGTCTCCTTTTTTGTTCTATTTATTTATTTTGCAAATTAATGTTAGAAATATCAATCCAACTATTTTGTACACCGATCAGCCATAACATTATGACCACTGACAGGTGAAGTGAATAATATTGATTATCTTGTTGCAATAGCACATGTCAGGGGGTGGGATATATCAGGCAGCAAGTGACCAGTCAGTTCTCGAAGTTGATGTGTTGGAAACAGGAAAAATGGGCAAGCGTAAGGATTAGAGAGACTTTGACAACAGCCAAATTGTGATGGCTAGATGACTGGGTCAGAGCATCTTTAAAACGGCAGGTCTTGTGGGGTGTTCCCGGTATGCAGTGGTTAGTACCTACCAAAAGTGGTCCAAGGAAGGACAACCGGTGAACTAGCGACAGGGTCATGGGCGCCCAAGGCTCACTGATGCGCGTGGGGAGTGAAGGCCCGTCTGGTCCGATCCCACGGAAGAGCTACTATAGCACAAATTGCTGAAAAGTTAATGCTGGCTATGATAGAAAGGAGTCAGAACACACAGTGCAGTGCAGCTTGCTGCGTATGGGGCTGTGTAGCTGCAGACCTGTCAGAGTGCCCATGCTGACCTCTGACCACTGCCAAAAGTGCCTACAATGGACAGGTGAGCCTCAGAACTGGACCACGGAGCAATGGAAGAAGGTGGCCTGGTCCGATAAATCACATGTTCTTTTACATCATGTGGAAGGCCAGGTGCGTGTGCATCGTTTACCTGGGGAAGAGATGGCACCAGCATGCACTATGGGAAGAACGCAAGCTGGCAGAGGCAATGTGATGCTCTGGGCAATGTTCTGCTGGGAAACTTTGGGTCCTGGCGTTCATGTGGATGCTATTTTAACACATACCACCTACCTAAACATTGTTGCAGACCAGGTACACCCCTTCATGGCAATGGTATTCCCTGATGGAAGTGACCTCTTTCGGCAGGGTAAAGCTCCCTGCCACACTGTAAAAATTGTTCAGGAATAGTTCGAGGAACATGACAAAGAGTTCAAGGTGTTGACTTGGCCTCAAAATTCCCCAGATCTCAATCCAATCGAACATCTGTGGGGTGTGTTGGCCATCAAGTCCGATCCATGGAGGCCCCACCTCACAACTTACATGGACTACATGGACTTAAAGGATGCTGCTGTTAACGTCTTTGTGCCAGATACCACAGCACACCTTCAGGGATCTAGTGGAGTCCATGCCTCGACGGGTCAGGGCTGTTTTGGCAGCAAAAGGGGGACCAACACAATATTAGGCAGGTGGTCATAATGTTATGGCTGATTGGTGTATTTCGAAATGTTATTAGGGGTCACATTAAATCACGCCACATTTAAATGACGAGTGTACGTTTTTTTTCACTATCCTGGCACGCAGCGCTAGTGCAGGAATTAAGCAATACAAACAGACCAATTTTCCCGTCCATCTAACGCCGCTAAACAAACTAGCATTGTGTCTCATGACTGTTATTGAGAACTAACACTAACCGGTTTTCATATTGCAGTTAGTGTTTGAATTTTAAAAACCTCTCATTTCACCTTCAAAGGTACTGAAAGGTCTGTTTTGTGCACCAACCTTCTGGATTTTTCTGGATTAGTAAATACTTCTGAATGTAAGGTCAGAGTTTTTGATTTGAGATGCAGAGAAATGCGCTGTAACATGGCGGAAAGTTTCAAAGAGAAAAAGAGCTTTTCAGCCTGATTAAATTCAGTGTGCGTGTAATTGATAAACACATTACAGTTCGACTTGGAAACCTGGCAGACATACGTGTTCTGGCTGTGATGTTTCAACTGTAATGGATGTGGCTTTTTAATGCTCCAGATGTACATAAGATATGCAGGCAAGTGTATGAACAATGCTGCTTGCATTGCTGCTGCTTCTGCACGCACACGCAGTCATGCGTCAAGTGTAATCCAGGCCACTTTGCTTAGTATCCGGCCATATCATACCACAATGGTGTGGATTATTTTCCGGTAACAACATGCCTCATCATGCTCCTCAACCTTTCAGTGTTTGACACAGTGAACCACAAGACTCTCTTGTCCACCCTCATGAGCCTAGGAATTCCTGGTGCAGCATGGCAATGGTTTGCTTCCTACCTGGAAGGTCGGTCATATCAGGTGACATGGAGGGGATCCACATCTGCTCCCCGCAGACTCTCCACTGGTGTTCCACAAGGCTCAGTACTTGGTCCTCTCCTGTTCTGCCTTTATACCCGATCTCTTGGTGCGGTCATATCCTCACATGGGTTTTCATACCACTGCTATGCAGATGACACTCAACTCATCCTCTCCTTCCCTTCCTCAGACACTCATGTTTCTGCTCGGATATCAGCATGTCTGGCAGACATCTCATCATGGATGACAACTCATCAGCTGAAACTTAATCCCAGCAAAACTGAACTGCTGTTCATTCCAGGTGATTCATCCTCATCTCAGGATCTTGCAGTCTCCCTAGACAACTCTCTGATCTCGTCTTCGGTTACTGCACGCAACCTTGGGGTAACCATGGACAATCATCTGTCCTTCTCCTCTCACATTGCTAATCTGACACGCTCATGTCGATTTCTCCTTTATAACATCAGAAGAATTCGTCCATTTCTCTCCACACAGGCCACACAGGTGCTTGTTCAGTCCCTTGTCATTTCGACACTATTGCAATTTACAAAGCTGCATCAGTCACTTTATTATTTATGAGACTCTTGTTGCTGCTAACTTAATATTGCTGCTTCATTTATTGCTGCTAACCACTCAGTAATTTCCAGTTAATAATTACTGGAAGTGGTGGACATCAGGGTTTTCTGGTAAGTGGGGCATGTTTAACATCAGTTACGCTTTTCAGCATCTAGCGAGGGTGAAAAGCGGTCACACAGTTTTAGCTGGCATATTTTTCCCCAGGGAGCAGAACCTGCAGCTCTGCCTCATGTACCGGCGGGTCGCTGAAGCCCTTTCAGTAATTGAGGAGGCAGTCCTGGATGAAGAAGTATTGAGTGCAGGGTGGTGGTTGCTCATGGACCCTTCTTCCACTGCTAACCCCTGGGTGTGTGTTCCTTCCCTCAGGACAGTGAGATCTTCATTAATGATAAGAAGACAGGTGTGTGTGAGACTTTCTGGAACCCAACACCGGAGCTCCGTCAGAGTCGTCTGACCCGCTGCACTGTCGCTCCAGAGGAACAGGGGGACTTTGAGTCTGAGAAGTATACACACACACACACACACACACACAGCACAGAGAGAGTGCACACACATGCACACACACACACAGCACAGAGAGAGCTCACACACAGCACAGAGAGAGCTCACACACAGCAAAGAGAGAGTGCACAAACACACACACAGCACAGAGAGAGTATGCACACAGCACACACACACAGCACAGAGAGAGCGCATACACAGAAAAGAGAGAGTGCACAAACACACACAGCACACACACAGCACAGAGAGAGCGCATACACAGAAAAGAGAGAGTGCACAAACACACACACAGCACACACACAGCACAGAGAGAGCGCATACACAGCAAAGAGAGAGTGCACACACACACACAGCACAGAGAGAGCTCACACACAGCAAAGAGAGAGTGCACAAACACACACACAGCACACACACAGCACAGAGAGAGAACACACACAGCAAAGAGAGAGTGCACAAACACACACATAGCACACACACAGCACAGAGAGAGCACACACACACACA
>CM040470.1:24700794-24721862 GCA_022758105.1 Pangasianodon gigas | reverse complement strand
CCGATCCTCTAGCACTGCTCGACTGGTCCCACCATCTCTCAGAGTACAAGGAAGGCATGCATCGAGACTCTTCTCTGTTCTGGCACCAAGGTGGTGGAATGAACTTCCCCTAGATGTCCGAACAGCTGAGTCACTGGCAGTCTTCAAACGACGTCTAAAGACTTACCTCTTCATAAAATACTTAAATTAGCACTTTCACCAAAAAAAAAAAAAAAAAAAAAAAAAAAATTTCCTCCCCAACAGAGTTTTGGACTGATGGTATTCCTAGTTTGTGACCTAGTGAGCCAATATCAGAATGTATTTTTGATAGACTTCAAAGCACTATTGTAAGTCGCTCTGGATAAGGGCGTCTGCCAAATGCCGTAAATGTAAATGTAAATGTAAAGCAAGTCCAATGGTGGAAACCAAGGCAACTGGACTCTGACGCACCCCTCTCTACAAAGAATACGACCCAGCTGTCAGAAAAAGTCTCCGATACACCCCTCTCCGCAAATGAAACAGTGTCTATTGTAGGAACTCAGGAAACATCTGACACTAACATAGAAACAAGCAGTTTCGAAAAACACCCGCACCATGGAGATAAATACCGATTCTGGCATTTAAAACCATGGAGACCAATTCTGATTTTAGGAGACTCCAATATGGCAAGATTACCCAAAATCATTGACAAAAGGGTACAAGTGGATTGCTACCCAGGAGCACAACTATCTCATGCCTTTCACTTAATTAAACATAGAACACCAACCACGGCAGAAACCCAGAAAGCAGTCCTATCCTTTGGACTAAATAATGGACCAAAACTCCCAAGTAGAGAATTCTACCACTACCGGACAGAATTCACTGGTCTCTCGAAACTGCCGAAGCAATGTGGAAACATTGGAAACAACATTTAAACTAATTCAGCTAAAAAACCCAATACAGGGCTTTAATGATAAATTAGTAATCAATCTTTCCCAAACATTCACCCTTTCAACAGCAGAAGAAAAGGTTCTGAGGAAGGGACTCTCCTTTATTCCCTCATGTGACAATGTCACACCCAAATTTCCCAAAATAGCCGCACAAGTCACTGAGTACCATCGGAGGTTAAAAATATTCTCTTTTTTCAGACCATCCAATGAAGCCATGGTCAAACCTCCATTCACGACAAAATCAGGTTGGGAACCCCCACCTCAAAAAATTCCCAAATTAATCCATGACCTAATTAAATTGGACCAGGAAACAATTAAAGGGTTTAGCCTAGCAAGAAATTCAGGGGACTCCAACTTAAACAATGAGGAAAAATTGGCAATTAAGTCCTTGTAAAACAATCATAGCATTGTAATTAAACCAGCAGATAAGGGCAATGGGGTGGTAATTATGGACAGGCCACAGTATGTCCAAGAAGCATTGAGGCAATTAGAAAACCCAAAATACTACAAAAAATTGGACCAACCCATATACATGGAGTCAATACCAATAATTCAAGAAAAGATCAAATCCTTACAGACTGGGGGGTTCATAAGTCAAAAACAGGCACAATACTTGAGGGGAAACACCACACCGAGACCAAGACAATTTTACCTACTACCGAAAATTCACAAACCCCGAGCCATGTGGCCCACACCCTTAACACCTCCAGGTCGCCCCATTGTCTCAGATTGTAACAGTGAAAGCTACAGGATTGCGGAATTTTTGGATTATTACCTACAGCCACTGTCCACTAAACATCCTAGCTATATTCAAGACACTTACGATTTCATAAAGAAGGTCAAAGCCGTTACATTGGAACCTCACATTTTTCTGTTCACTATAGACATTAATGACTTGTACACAAATATTGAAACAAACATGGGCCTACAGATAATCAGACAATGCTTTGATCAGAATCCTGATGAGGGAAGACCAGATAACATAATATTAGATTTACTGGAACTTAGCCTCACCAAAAATGATTTTGAATTCAATGGCCAGTTTTATTTACAAATAAAGGGGACAGCAATGGGCAAAAAGTTTGCACCAGCCTATGCAAACATCTATATGGCACACTGGGAACAAACAGCATTTCCAAAATGTTCTAGACTACCATCCCACTACTTTAGGTATTTGGATGACATCTGGGGAACATGGGACCATACAGAAGAACACTTTTTGGAATTCATCACCACACTCAATAATCACCATAAAACAATCAAATTAAAATACACACACAACAACACACAGATTGACTTCCTGGACACAACAACATACAAAGGCGCAAAATTCTTGACCAACAAAAAATTAGACATAAAGGTGTTTTTCAAAGAAACAGATAGCCATGCATTGTTGCACAAGGAAAGCTACCATCCTAAACACACATTCAGGGGGATTGTAAAAGCACAACTCATTAGATTCCAAAGAATTTGTACACAAATCGGTGACCTCCGAAATGCCATACAAATCCTCTTTAAGGCACTTCGAAAGAGGGGATACACTAGAAGTTTCCTCCGCTCAGTCCACAGGGATTGGAGAAAAAACCCCTCAGGCACACACAAGAATAACAATGATAGGGGTAGCAAGACAATCATCCCATTGACACTAAAATTTTCCAATCCCACCCTGAAACTGAGCAGAGCCTTGAAACTTAACTTTCAAAATTTGTGTAAAGACGTTTCGGAGATATCTGGAATTCAAGTAATAACAGCTTTCCAAAAGAACCAAAACCTTAAAAATCTCTTGGTCCGCAGTAAACTGCATCCCCCCAACCCTACTCTGAGATCACAACCAATTTGCAGAGTGGCAAAAAACCCCACTACGGGGGACACATACCGACTACCACATAAGGTCCCCTTAAAGAGCAAAAACTGCATTTACCTGATCAGATGCAGAAAATGCAACAAACAGTATGTAGGTGAAACAAGAACATCAATTCAGAGTAGACTAAGTACGCACCTCTACAACATTAGAAGAAAGAAAAAGAAAAATACTCACCTGGTTTCTCATTTTCTAAGACATGGGGATCAATCATTGCGAATCCTAGCAGTGGAACATAACCCAAACTGGTCTACAAAAGACAGACAAGAGATAGAAAAACAATGGATTAGAAGACTTAATACACGATTTTCATATGGACTCAATGAAAAATACTAAACACATACTAAGTTAGGTACTATCCAATCCAAAACTTTAACTTCACCCTATCCCTTAATCTTAATCCAACCCACCCCCAAATTGTTAAAAAAATAAATAAATAAATAAATAAATAATAATTAATAAATAAATAAATAAAAATAAATAAATAAATAAATTAAAAAACCCTGGGGGTGAGTGATGACATGAGGAAAACTCATAAGAGAACCTACCCGGAGTCTCCTCTGATCTGAAAACCCCCCATAATCCTAACTCTAAATCTAATAGAAAGCATACAAAACCCTAACACCTAATCCTAACCCTAACCTTATTTTCTATCCCCAAAAGCTTAACCCTAGTTTAAAGACCTAACCCTAGGCCTAAACCTAACCCTAACCCTTACCTTAACTGTAATCCTAAACTTAATCCTAGAATACAGGTGGATCATGACCATAATCCTAACCTCAATCCATTCTGGAGCACAAATTTAAACACCTATAATACCATTGGACAAGAATATGTATTATTCAAATTAGGCAAACTGCAGAGGATTGTGGGAGTAGGGTCTTTTAATATCTTATCTTCAATACCTCAAAAACAAAAAAAGATAGGCCCTAACAGTTTTTTATGTTTGCAAGTATTTAACTTGCCAAGTGAAATTACCCAGTCATGATCTTAGCCAGTAGGTGTCACTATTTACTCACCATAATGGTGCAGAGCTGGCCATGTAATAACCTGGACTGGCAATCCAACCAAAAATTTCAGTAATTTGGAGATTGCTCAGCCTTTTCGACAGGTGATCTCCTGAGAGTCCGCCCAGTAGAAGCTTGTTGACTTGCATCGGGGTCATCCGCTGGGACTAATGGCCCTCACCCACCTCGCAGCGCAGAAAACTCTGCTAGAGGGGCTTGGGAAACCTTGCGGTGTTAACAAAGAGCCACTCGCACAGAGGTAAGTTTCTCAACTGCACCTACATGTAGGAAATGAAAAACAAATAAAATAAATAAATAAATAAATAAAAATAATAAATAAATAAGTAAACCTATTTTAATATTAACAAGTAATGTTTAATATTTGCCATATTTAAGGCATGGTTACTTTATTATAAGTAAAGTTTTATTTGGAAAAGCATCTCCAAACAAACATGCTAGGGACACAAATAATTAACATTTTTAAAAAAAATAAATAAATATATATATAAATACTTAATTAAATTAATTCGTTAAACTAAGAATGAATATGTAAACACTATCCAATTGGATATGGGACACAAGCCGAGGACTGATCCACCTGCGGCTGGCCGCCTCAGACGAGGGTGTACAGTGTTTAAAAGGCCGAAACACCTGACGACTTTGAGGTACACTGCTGATGATGTATCCTGAAATTCATTAAATAAGGCTTCATATTTTAACACTGAGATTAATTAAAGTAAAATAGGAGGAAGTTTAAAAGGCTAAAACATTTACATCAGCTCCAAACCTACCAGCTTAAAGCCCGATCGAGTTATGCTCGATTGGATTTGTTAAATTAGCAGACGCCAAGCCGGGGTTTGCTACAGGAACAATGGCAATGCTTAACAAGCGCTGGCCCATGCACTTTCCTTGGTTCCCTATTCAACCACGCAATAATCTTGCGATGGGGGGAATCATTGTACTTCAACCAATACCTAACCCTAACCCCAACCCTAACCCTAAACCCTGACCCTGACCCCTAACCCCCTAACTCCAACCGCTAACCCCAACCGCTAACCCCAACCCAACACTAATTCTAACCCCCACCCCAACCCTAATCCTAACCCTTAACCCTAACCGCTAACCCCAACCTTAACCCTAACCCTAAACCTAACCTTAACCATAGTATCCTAGCCTTAAACCTAAACCAAACACCTAAACCTAACCTTAAGACTTAAGCCTATTACCAGAATCCTGGCCTAACCCTAACTTTAACTGTAATCCTAAACTTAATCCTAGGCTACATGTGGATCATGACCGTAATCCTAACCTCAACCCATTTTGGGACACAAGTTTAAACAGCTTCAATACAATTAGACAAGAATATGCATTATATTCAAATTAGACAGACTGCAAAGGATTATGGGAATAGGCTTTTTAAATATCTTATCTTTAATAATTCAAAAACAGAAAAAGATAGGCCCTAACAGCTTTCTGTGCTCGCAAGCATGGAACTTGCTGAGTGAAATTAGCCGGTCATGATCTTAGCCAGTAGGGGTCACTATTAATAAGGGGCCATGTAATAACCTGGACTGGCAAAATAATAAATAAATAAGTAAATCTATTTTAATATTAACAGGTAATGTTTAATATTTACCATATTTAAGGCATGGTTATTTTATTATAAGTAAAGCTTTATTAGGAAAAGCATCTCCAAATAAACATGCTAGGCACACAAATAATTAACAAAATTTTTTTTAAATAAATAAATATAGCCGAGGACTGATCCACCTGCGGCTGGCCACCTCAGACGAGGGTGTACAGTGTTTAAAGCCCGAAACACCTGACGACTCTGAGGTACACTGCCGATTATGTGTCCTAAATTAATTAAATAAGGCTTAATATTTTAACATTGAGATTAATTAAAGTAAAATAGGGGGAGGTTTAAAACGCTAAAACATTTATATCAGCTCCAAACCTACCAGCTTAAAGCCTGATCAAGTTATGCTCGATTGGATTTGTTAAATTAGCAGACGCCAAGTCGGGGTTTTTCTTCTTATCTTTACAGAATTCAAAATGGCAACAGAGGAGGACTTTCGGAGACTGATCCTGATTTTCTACCAATACATAAGAGCCAACCACCACCTGAAAAACACAGAACTAACAACAGAAAATACCCAAGGTCCACCTAGCCTCAACATGGTTACACAATAGCCTACAAATTCTAGAAACCCACTACAAAGAATCAATTGAAAACATAGAGAGTGACATCAGAGAGGCAAACCCGACCCACTGGATGGAAGCCTGGGATGTTGCAGTCAGATGGTCCAGAAAAAACCTAAAAAGAATAGAGCAAGACACAATCAACAATGTAGGGAAAAAAGTTAGATGCTTACTGGAAATAGATAATCCAATTGAAACAGAGCCCCACCCCAACTCAGCACCTATACCAGAACCCCTAACTGGTCCTCCCCTTGAAAAAAACCCTGACTTTGGATCAATCTACAGTCTACATTTGTATGCAGAACAGAACCCCATTTCACACTCCAATCCTAACCAACCGGGACGGATCAACCGGGAACAGCAATATACCCATCCCCAATTAAATGTATATGGTACTTCAGGAGGAACCTTTCAAACAGAATTCTTAACTCCTAAACAAAACCCAACCACAGATAAACTCTTGACCAAATACCATCAAAAAAACCTGAGTCAGAGTTCACAGCTTAGCCTAAGACAATCCCCATTAATACAATACCCAACCACGGATAAACTCTTGACCAAATATCATCACAGAAACCTGAGCCAGAAATCACAGCTTAGCCGAGGACAATCCCCATCAATACAATACCCAACCAGGGATAAATTCTCCACCAAATACCATCACAAAAACCTGAGCCAGGAACCACAGCTTAGCCTAAGACAATCCCCATCAGTACAATACCCAACCAGGGATACATTCTCAGCCAAATACCATCACAAAAACCTGAGCCAGGAATCACGGCTTAGCCTAAGACAACTCCCATCAACTTGGCCACCGGTAGGTTGGAGCAAATTCCAAAACAACCAAGGAATTACCCCCAGTAAAGCCACAGATACCAAGCAGGTACCTTATCCTCACCCTAAGTCAGGGTGGAGTTTCAACAACCCCTACAGGAAATCATCAACACAGCCCCCGAGCAAAAACCATATAACCATGCCTAGGAAAAAAACCAGGGAACAATCTCTAACCCAACAACCAAAGAAAACACGGTACAACCCAAAAAAACAGACAACCAAATGAAAGAAATTCTCAAAGTAGACCACGAACACAGCCAGGAACCTCAAGAATGGAACCCCTCCATAAAACCCAACAGAAAAGTGAAATGGTACTACAACAAGAAAAATGGGCTACAATTCAAATAGGAAAAACCCCAGGAAACCAAATAGACCCCATCGGAACAAGTACCTTTACAAGGCATGAACACAATGGCAATAAATACAAAAATTGGAAACTTCAACCAAGGAGAGCTATACTCATCATAGGTGACTCTAACCTAAGCAAGCTTCCAGAGATCAAAGACAATAGAATACAAGTAGACTGTTATCTAGGAGCACAATTTGCACATGCAACACATGTAATTAGAAACAAGACCCTCACTTCAGAAAAAGTCTTGAAGGTAATACTGTCTTTTGGGGAAAATAACAGAGCACAGGGCAATACAACACTCTTAAATCAACAACTAAACAACTTAATTAGTGCAACAGAGAGTACCTTCCCCAATGCCTCCATCCACATCCCATTGATAAACATCTCAGAAAAACTACCAACCTCGGAAAAAAAACAATCTAAGAATAATAAATGACCTAATTAGACACACTGGACTAAGTCTCCCAGCACTCCCCTTCCTAAGATTCTACACCAAGGGAGACAATGTCCATTGGACCCCGGAAACAGGTAGAGCCATCTGGGAAAACTGGAGGCAGCATTTAAACTTGTTCAAATAAAAAGCCCAAGAATAACTGGGATAAAATGGTAATTAACCTTTCAAATAACATTACTTTGTCTGGTGCAGAAATTAGTATAAAATGGTAATTAACCTTTCAAATAACATTACTTTGTCTGGTGCAGAAATTAGTATCCAACAAAAAGGCCTCTCATTTATATCAATAAGCCAAATACAGGGTCCAAAACGTAAGGAAATGGCAGCACAAGTTACCAAATATCATCGTAGACTAAAATTAACTTTCTTCTTTGACCCAGGACAAGGACAAGATACTTTACCCTTCCAACCCAAATCTGACTGGGAACCCCCACCTAACAAACTACCAAAAGTGGTACATGACTTGATAAACCAGGACAACAAGACGATGAAAAATCTACCAATAACCCCAGATATGGAGAAAGCCAAAATCACGGAAGCAGAAAGACTAGCAATCAAAAGTCTAAGAGAAAACACAAATATAATTATAAAGCCGGCAGACAAGGGAAGTGCGGTAGTCATCATGGATAGATCACAATATGTAGGGTAAGCTCTCAGGCAACTAAACAATACAACATATTACAAGAAATTGGACTACCCAATATGCATGGAATTAGCCCTTTTATTTGCAGAAAAAATAAATACACTGGTCAAATGGGGCTTCTTACAAAAGAAACAGGCAAATTATCTAAGAGGAAAAAATCCATCAAGACCAAGGATATTCTACCTATTGCCAAAAAATACACAAGCCACAAAATAGTTGGCCCACACCCACAATGCCACCAGGAAGACCAATCATATTTGACTGCAACAGCGAATCTTACAGAATAGCGGAATACTTGGACGTCATCCTTAAACCACTCTCCATGATTCACCCAAGCTATATCCAGGACACACAAGACTTTCTTAAAAAGGTCAAAGAGGCCACAATAGAACCTCATAGCCTGCTTTTTACAATAGACATCAACGGTCTTTACACTGAAATCTAAATTTAACCAAATGGTGGGAGAAGACAACGGTTTCAACATAATTTCAGCCTTCAAGAGGAACAAAAATTTAAAAGACTTGTTAGTACAAAGCAAACTATATTCACCAAATCACAAAAGTAAATCCACTGACAAGCCCAAAAATAGTGAAAAATTACAAAATAGGACTCCCCAAAAATATCCCTCTAAACAAAAAAAAACTGTGTTTATCTCATCACATGTGAAACGTGGCAAGCAATTTGTGGGAGAAACTGGCACATCAGTCAAGACACGAATAAACTCACACAGATACAACATCAGACACCGGAAAAAGAAAAACACTCACCTGGTCTCACACTTCCAACGACATGGACTAAACAGGCATCAACATGGATAATTGCCCACAACCCCAGCTAGACCACAGGAGAAAGGAAAAGGATGGAAAAACAATGGATAAGAAGACTCAATACCAAATTCCCAAATGGACTAAATGAAAAATAGGCAAATAGAACAATTAACAAATATTTGTAAAATTTGTATAAAGTTCATTAAAGTTGTCATGGTTCATTTAGCACTATTCTATTAAGTTTGTGGGTGTAGCTTGAAATTTAAAAAAAATTAATAATTTTTAAAAAATTGAGGGTAAATGATGATATGAGGAGACTCATAAGGGCACCCATACCTGGAGTTCCCTCAAAAAAATCAGAACACTACTTACATGTTAGAAAATATGTTTAAGAAACAACCTTAGACCCTAAACATAAACCTAACTAAAAACCTTAACCCCTAAACCCTTAACCCTAACGCAAAACGTAACCTTTAACTTAAAACTTAACTCCAACTGTAAACTCTAACCCTAGCTCTAAACCGTAACCCTAAACCCAACCGTAACCTTAAATCCAACCTTAACCCTAACCACTAACCCTAACCCTGGGTTGCTTTCCCACCATCAACCACTCAAAATAAAACATTCACTGTAAAATAAATATTTACAAATATGGCCCCATGTGGACAGTCCCACTCCAACTCCAAAAACCAAACCAAAATTAAAAATCTAGATGAAAAAGTAATATACATAAATAAATTATCAAATCAATAAATATTAACACTTATATTTCAAACTCATCTTAAATAATTTACCCAATGACAAAAAATCCCAATCCTGAAATCTCCCTCTCTAGACACTATAATAGACTCTAGACTCTCCCTCTCTATAATTAAACGCATTTGGATACACCGTTTCTAACTGTGTAATCCAATAAGCTTCTTTCCTCTTTCTATACTGAATGGATCAAAACCTGTTGGTTTCTAAACCTGTTATTTTCAAATGAGATGGATCAACTTTGGCAAAGTGCAGTACCAGGTAAGTATCCAATTTTTGTTTCCAGATATTATATAAATGTTTTAATCTCATTTGTATAGAATGTTTGGTCTCCCCTACATACTTTTTTCCCCCACAGTGTGTGCACGGAATCATGTAAATCACATTCTGTGTAGTAAAAGTGATGTTCTGTGGAATTAAATAACTTTTCCCTTTAATAATCAAAAACTTAAACTGTTAAAAGTGTGTGGCAAGAGGAACTGCTTCCTGAGGTAAACTTAGCCCTGACCAAAAGATCTTCTAGGTTTTTATTCTTTCTATAAGCTGAAATGATGTGAAACGGTTGGAGTGGAGGATGAACATGTTGTGTCTCTTCAAAGATGTTCTTTTCCTGACTGGCAGACCACAGTCTGTCAGGATTGGAAATAGGACCTCAGACACCATCATAACAAACATTGGCACCCCACAGGGGTGTGTTCTCAGTCCCATCCTCTACACATACAGACATGACTGTGTCGCCTCCCACAAGGACAACATCATCATGAAGTTCGCCGACGACACCGCAGTGATAGGACGGATCACTGGCGGAGATGAAGCGGCCTACAGAAGGGAGGTGGCCAGTCTTGTGACATGGTGTGAGGACAACAACCTCACCCTCAACACGGACAAGACAAAGGAGATTATAGTGGACATGAAGAAAGAGAGGAGAACTCACCAGCCACTGTTTATCCGAGAGCTTGAAGTGGAGAGGGTGAGCAGCTTTAAATATTTGGGGGTCCACATCAGCGAGGACCTCACCTGGACACTCAACACCACCCAGCTGGTTAAGAAAGCACAACAGCGGCTGTACTTCCTAAGAAGGCTGAGGAAGTTTGGCATGTCACCTAAGATCCTCAACAACTTCTACAGCTGTGTTGTTGAGAGCGTCTTGACCAGCTGCCTCACTGTGTGGTATGGCAGCACTACAGTGAGGGACCGCAAACGTCTGCAGAGAGTGGTGAAGACTGCTGAGAAGATCATCAGGACTCCACTGCCCTCTCTGCAGACCATTTACCACCGCAGAGTCCACAGGAGAGCTGCCTCCATCCTTAAGGACCCAACCCACCCACAATACGGACTGTTCACACTCCTGCCCTCAGGACGGAGGTACAGGAGTGTGAAATGCAGGACTTCCAGACTAATGAACTCCTTCTTCCCCTCAGCCATTAGACTTTTAAATGGGTAGCCAGTGGACACAGACTAGTCTCATATATCTCATAGATTAGGTGGACTGAACTGCTACAGCTCAATTTGCACATTTGTAAATGTTACTGCTGCTATTTCTTATCAAGTAGCTTCATTTCGATTTGCACACTGTTAAATGTGACAGCTGCTATTGTTATTGTGTAGTTGCACTCAATTTACTACAGGCTACTGTACTATTGTTTTTGTATTTGTTATTGTTATTGTTTTGTACATAAGTCAATATTGCACATAGAGATATACTTCATATTACTGATACATGTGAACACAGTACTATTGTTTTGCACAAGTCAATATTGCACACTCACACATACAGATGTACATAGTCTATATTTCTATATACATAATCTATAGTTCTACTTCTGCAACATAGCTACACTTTATTATGTTTGTATTTATGTGTATGATTTATTTTTTTTTACATAGTTTGCATTTGTCTTGGCATTCAATGTGGACAGCAAAGAAAGAATTTCATTGTACAGGGAAACTTGGTTTTCCTCACTGTGCACATGACAATAAACCCTTTGAATCTTGAATCTTAACAATTTGTTAGGAAACCTCAAATGCTCAGAAAATTGTGATCAAAGGAATTACATTCTCTAAGTCTGGTCAAATAACTATTTTAGATTGCATATACTGTTCAGAGTTTTAGAGAACATTAGATGTTTCTTAATGCTATTTTTACCACACAGGTTTTTATCCTTGTGTGACCCCGTTAAAATACAGTGTGTACATGTTCATGCATATACAATTTTGTAGTTCATACACGCACTTGGAAACACACTCGTACACATAACGCAGTTTGTAAATAAGGTTTAGTTCATAAAAGCTGGTGGGGATAAAAACTTTTGTTTCATTTGTTTTAAGATAATTTCATTGCTTTATTTTAAAAAGAGAGTGGAAAAGTACAAACCTAGTAAGGGGGGGGGGGGGTTGCCTAGCAACATGCATGATTCTGATTGGTTACTTGGATAGGGGTTAATGAGCGGAGAAAACGGAAAAGAAAAAAAGGGAGAGAGGAAAGAAACTAGGAATTATGAATAACTAATGAACTGTGACTGTAAGTTTAAAACTTGTTAAAACAATAATCTAAGCGCAAGAACTTACTAGTTACGAACTGATTAGAAGGAGGGAGCTGCTGTTTCTACATGAAGTTTGCACACAGTGTATTACCTAGCTGACTAGCCTAGTTAGCTAGTTGAACTGCTAGCCTGTTGTTCAGCTCACACAGCTACACACTATTGGCTGCTGTTCGCCTGTTTTCCCCTGGGAGTCGCTGAGGAGAACCAGATAGCACTCTGAGCTACCGGGTAACGCTCAGGGTTCCTCTGGCACCGCTGGATAAACGCCTGTGGACGAGTAACACGGAGCGATGCAGGTGCTAACTTCAGAAACGTCGAGCATGTAAAAGCCCAGAAAGCCGTAAAGACCAGGTACCTTTGCGGTCAGTAGAGTCATTGCTCTTCTTAGAGTGAAGAGGCCATTTCAGTCTGGGCCACACCGCACCCCAGCCACCTCACAGCCCTGCAGCTTTTGTTTTGTTTTGTTTATGTTTATTTTCAATTTGCCAGTCTGAGTGAGAGAGAGCGCTTGAGTAAATAATTAACTCTTAGCCTGTACGAAGTATTGGTTAATTTGATTAAGTTTATATGATTCGGGATTACTGTAAGAGAAAGTGAATATTTTATACGGTGGAGATATTTTATTTTATTTTGTTCTCATTTAGCAAGTGAACATTTTGGTTGGTGAATATTCAGTGAATTTGTTGTATTTTATATACTGGCACAAGAGTAAATAGCAAAACAAAGTTATTTATTTCTACCAGTAAGTAGTCCTTCACTGACACTGAAATACAGTAAGCTACAAGTAGGAGTCCAAGAGATAATATTCCTTCATCTACTATAATTTAGGAAATAACAAAGTGAGTTATGAACCCAGAGCTCTGCTCTCACAGCAACAGGGAGTAAAAGTAGGCCTATACTGCACAGCATGGATTTCATATTATAATATCATAATAGTTATATTGTAGGAAACAGTGCAGAGTGGAAAATATACTTTGTGCATGCATTTAGGCAACCTGCAAGGAAATTACAAATATTATTTTGATATGAATTATTAAACAAATTTGCCGGATTCTTTCACATAATAATAAAAGTATTAAAACTAGTTCTGTTATCTTGTCAAACTTTATTCAGAGAATTCCATCTCACAAAATCCTTTTGCTCCTGGATAGCAGGGGCTTCAAATAGTCAATAAGCATGCAAAAAATCATGTATAATGATAAAGAAATAAAGTATATAACAGTAAAGAAAAATTAAAGCAAATTAATTTAAAGACAAAAAGAAAGACAAACATATTTTCAATCTGAAACAAACTGATAAGAGTGAGTCATGAATTTGGATTAAATGCTAGTTTCTCTAAGATTCCTTCAGCAATAAATATCATGTGTTGCTACAAATATGTGATTATTTAGTGTATTGTCAAACACAACCTAAAAGGAAATTTTAAACTCACACAGGTTTCTTTAATTATTTCTTCGAATTATTAGACTGGAATATGGGATTTTAGGTCCTGCAAATTTACCAAAAATGTTACTATCAAATAATTTATTTGATAAATTTAGGGTTTTTTTTTTTTTTTTGAAGTGTAAACATCTGCATTAATTCTTTTTTACTTTGTTCTGGTCAAAGGTAATATAAGCTCGTAGATTACACATGGGTTAACTAAGATATTCTTGCTATTTTGCAGTCATTTAGTACTGTCAACAAAATCTTGATGCTGAATGGGCTGAAGCCTTTTCCATTTGGTCAATGAGTTTGTGTCATTGTAATAAAAGTAAACTTACATTTATCTTATATTTATTTACAAAATGGAGAAGAGTAAGCCAATTAAATTTTTTAAAGTAAACAGGTAAATTTGATAGTAATGATTGATAACACATTTTTAAGCCTGTTCATTTTTTCATATATTAAGCAAAATTCCTAGGAATGTCTTAATTATTTAACCTATACTTTGCATTGACCTATAGTTTCTTTAAAATATTAAATTACTGGATTAATATGGCTTTCATTATATTACATAATTAGTTTATTATCCAACAAAATGACCCACAGATATCTGTTCTTCCACCATCCTAGACACATTAATAAAGATTAACACAAATCAACCATACTTTATCATCGGCATAGTGTTTACAGTAAAATCATATAATAATATAACAGCGATAAGCCCATAATTTTGTGAATGCTTATGTGACCACTAAGCGTCACCACCACTGGGTCACCTGCACAAACCAATACACGAAAAAAAAACAAGGTCAAGCTCAAGGCTCCTGGTGGTAGTGTGCTCACATAAGGGCTGAAATGTCAAGGGTCAGATTAGCATTATCCACCTGACAGAAAAAAACAGATAAATTGTAATAAAATAGATTTCAAGCACTAATATTATATGAGAGAATTCTTAAAGTAGGTAATACTTTAATAATAATATATGTATTAATGTACTATATTTAATATTTTAATTGAAAATACTTTAATGTGATTAAATTTTAATCATATGATATTCTTACATCATTGCTTTTCTCCATAAAAAAAGATGTACATATCAAAATAAACATTATTTCTTGCTAACATTAGCACACAACCAATTCACAGCAGTCAGACAGTTAACTGTTTCACCATCCAACAATGACTTACTTGAATAATGCCAAACGTGTTCATGAACACATTTCCCGAGATTTCAATTATGGACACTTTGCTCATTGGTATACGTTCTTTGAACGTACATAAATGGCGTCCATTTACAATTACCTAATCATGTAAAAGAAAAGATTTAATATAATGTTATTGACTTCATTTAACTAAATTTTTATCAACTCATTTTGCTTCTTTAAACTTCTTACGTCATAGGATCCTTGTTTAGTAAGCATGAAGATATCAAAGGCTTCTCCTTCAGCAAATATGGGATCCTCTGTCAATTGTTGTTTCTCCCATTCATCATTACGGAAGTTATCACAGACCACACATGATAGGTAAGTCTTGAAGTGGAAGATATTTTCATCATGTTCATGTGGCCCAGCCTTTTGATTTATTTCAAAGCTGCAAAGGATATGCAAATTTCAGTATATGAAAGAAAATTGATATTTCTGTTAATAGCTGTACGTGGGTGGATCAGAAACCTTTGATCTAATGTGCTTTGTACATATTTTATGTTGTGTTTAATATTCTTTATGTTTGTTTGCTTTAGCTTCTGTGATACAGTGAAGGGTTTTTTTGTACAGTAATTTAAGAGCATACCACTCAGAACCTAAAGGAACTACCCCTTGGAAGAACAAAGCCAGTCCAGGTTTTAATCCTCCAGGGATTGGGTACGAATAGGGCTGGTCCTGTTAGAATCACAAACATTGTGTAGGCCATGCAATATTTCTCACCATAGAGTTTTAATGTTTCTTTTCTGTAGTTGCAGTATTTTAAAGTCCTTGTTGTAGCTTTATTGTTAACATTTAATGATTCTGCACATGATAAAGAGCATTTTGCATTTCTACACTAGTTTTGAAGTGCTTGTTACTCACAGGTTTACAGAGTGGATAATTCACATCTGACTGGATGTTAGAAAGCTCCCAGTGTGAGATGCCAGAACGTTGTTCTTTACCAAAGGTAGATGCACTCCAGTTCTGGGGAGACGAAAAGAATGAAGAACGCTTATTAATGAAAATTATCCATAGGATGTCTACAGTTCTTAATACAAGTGTTTAAAAGTTTGATCAGACAAAATCATAGACAGTGTAAAAGTAATCTATACACTATTTGAAATATCAAATAACTGGAGCCTTGGACTATCTGACTTACCGAAACAACACCAACGCTGTTTATAATGACATTTCCTTTAACTTGAAGTACCTTCACTTTATCCACTGGTATACGGTGCTTGAACAAGCAGTACCTCCGGCCATCCAAATAAATCTGAAGAGAAAAGATTAGTTAACATTGTTTACATTATTTACTTGAATTTTGTCACTTATTTCTTTAATCTCCATACCTCATAGGCTTCCTTACTGATGACAATGAAGAGAACAAAGTGTGAACCTTTGGATAAAGAGCACCCAGGATAAATTTCTGCATCCCCCCATTTTCCATCCTGGTACATGTTACATTCAAAAGAAAAATTGGGCACAAGCATCAAATGAAAAGCGATGTCATCACGACCACTGGTCCCAGTTCTATGATTAAAGAAAAAGCTGTGAAGAAAAGTAAAGTTGATATTATCTATCAAGCACATATCAAGATTTTCACTATGCTCAATG
This sequence comes from Pangasianodon gigas, assembly GCA_022758105.1. Taxonomy (NCBI): domain Eukaryota; kingdom Metazoa; phylum Chordata; class Actinopteri; order Siluriformes; family Pangasiidae; genus Pangasianodon; species Pangasianodon gigas. The sequence continues at coordinate 24,705,315 of CM040470.1, read as the reverse complement.
AGGTTGCACAATGAAATACTGCCGGACATGTGTTGAGGTGTGTGCACGCACATGTGCCATGTATACGTACCATTCGTCCCTTTCACTAACAACCCCTTGGATGCACAAAGCCATTCCTGGTTTCATCCCACCAGGGATTGCAACCACAAAGGGAAGTTTCTGTGGTGAGTAAGCAAAGAACCATAAGAAGCCATTAGACCCCAGATGAATGGAAAGAGCATATATGTCGATTAGGCAGTCATTCATTACTGTCTGGGAAGCACTGCGATGCTTTTCCATTCACACTGCTTTTCCATTCACACTGTACATTCCTCAGCACACACATCAGCAGCTTGAATCAATGAGATTTAAAAACCAGCTCCCTCAAGAATGCACAACACAGTCTACTGAAGAAGTATAGTTAGGAAGTAGCTGCTAATAGTGTTTCACATTTTGTGTTCAATCATGTTACCTACACTCTTTAACTTGGAAAAAGGTTGTTTAAAGTCGTGACTAAATTAATGAAATATATCATTAATGATATATTTCATTAATTCAGTCATGATTTTAATGAAATATATTATTAATGAAAAATATATTTTAATAACATCTAGTTTAAAAACATTATGTTAAATATGTTAGTCTAATTATTATTTATTATATTTTATGTTAATGCTAATTTGTCAAAAACACATTAAAGGACATTGTGGGGATACAATGCAGGAACATCATTACATTTACGGCACTCTTGAGCCTCACTATAAATGTTGTTACTCACAGGGTTGTTCAATAAATTTTTAACCTCTGACTGGATGTTTGAGGGACTCCACTGTGAAGTGCACAAATTACTCAACATTTGGCTCCTTAGTTCATTAATAATGGACCAATGGCTCCAGTTCTGTAGAGAAAAAATGGTGCACTTTATATGCAAATATGCACATTTTTTTCATCTTTATTATTTTACCTGTATTTTTCTCTGTATCCCTAATATGTATAATAAAACATATTTATTTATATATTGTTCATATATTTAATTTACTTGCACTGTGCAGAATATATTTTAACACATACAATTAAAACTTCATGTTATTTAATTTTTTATCATTATTTTAATCCTTTTAGTAGGATGTTATATGAATCAAAGACATGGTTTCTTTATATTTTGCTATACCCTCCATTTTTCTAGAAAATGATTGGCCAAAAATCATACTTGCATGAAAAGAAATTAGTAGAAATGTAAAAAGTTTACTGACCCAATTCTGGCCCAAAGAAAATTTTAATTTTCCTTGGCGAGAGAAGAGGACAGTGTCGCTGGCTTCACTCACTCCAACTTCACTAATAGCTCTGTACCGAACCCAATATTGATTTGCAGGCTTAATTCCAGTCAGTGTGAAGTTCTCCTGAGCATCTGGAGTCTCTGTAATGTCCCATTTTTCCACATCAGCTTCTGAATCAGTGGCCTGTGTTGTCCTGTATTCCACGCTGAACCGCACTGTCGATCCAGTTGGGGACTTCTGCAGCTTCAAGATCATATTTCTGTCCTGAATGTTCACCTTGGGTGCAGGTGGTTTGGACACAGTTTTAAATGCGCTGTCCACCATTTTCCCTTTTTTATAAAGACGGATGGAGATTCCTGGATTAGAGGGGTCAGAGACTGAGACAATGACAAACCTGATTTGTTTGTCATCTTTATTAGCTTGGAAAAAACTTCTGAAGAGGAAAAGGTTATCTTTCATCTTCTCACTTAATTCAGGACTGTGGAACCACAATTGTTCAGCTGACTCTGGAACTGTTACCAGGTTTTCAAACTCATCTACTTTCAAAAAATTTGTTAGAATGGACAAATATGGGTCTTCATACTTCAGAGAGGTGAAGGAGAAGCACACCACAGTATCAACACTGGGATCTATGAGAATGTTGCTCAACAGGGCTGAGTATTTTACAACAGGGACACCAGCCAGTTGCTGGGTATAGAGATTCAGCAGATGTAATTCACTCTGATTGTTCTCAAACCACTGATTCAGCTTCTCAACTCTAAAGGGAGACTTCTGATGGATGGTTATGATGTCTGCTAGTGCCTGCTCCTTCTCCTTTCCACCCCGTATAGCAGGAATGAGCCTACGCAGCGCTTTTAGAAAAATCACCTTGTAGACTTCTAGCAATCCCTGCAATGTCTTCACCCTTCGTCTCACGTCCTGGAAATCATTTACTGTTGTGTTTGTAATCAGGTCATTGCATTGAGTCTCTGCATTTCTCAGGTCTTCCAATAGAGTTTCTGTTTTAGTGATCAGTGTCTTATGAATTTCCCTCTCCAGTGTAGCTGCTTTTTTACTCAAACGTGCAAGGGGATAAAGCCAAACCTTCATTGGTACTGCATCATTCTCCCTCTTCCTCAGCAGAGATGGAAGCTCCTTGTATAGCTGCAGGGCCTCCATGTATGTGGTAGGGTTCTGCTCAAGTTCATAGTCACCATAAAATGTACAACTGATCTTGTCAGACAATTTTTTTTCACCGTCACTCATTTTTAGACCTCCAGCTCCCTCGATATCAATAAAAGGTATATTTTTGACCATTACATTTAAGGTTCCCTCGATTTCTTCTTTGTCCTCATCTTCACTGGCTGTTAGATCAAACACCATGAAAGCCTGAGCTCCATACAGTACAGCAGTAATGACATGTGTGGCAGTTCCATCTTCGAACACCTTTGGGTAGGTGATATTGCGGTCCATAGTAAATTGTTCATATCTTGTTGTCTGGCTGTACTGCAGAGAAACCCGGCTCTGACGTGCTGAGGATTTGTTATCACGTAAGAACCTGGCTGACCCTCCAACATCCACTAAACCACCCAGGATGCTAGCTGTAAGGGAGGCGCTCACATCTAGGAGTTTGGCTTTCTCACTGAGAGAATCAGAAGCAGTGAACTTCAGATCTGTCTTGGGCTGTCGATGGGAAACTACACCCTTCTTTATTGTTTCAGTATCCCATAGAGAAATACCTGAAATGAGTGAGAGATTGCAACTTCTGTCACACAACAGTCAACTTGTAAGTTATGTCTTTAAAATAAATTGTCACATTGTGCTAGTTTCAATCTGGAAGAGTGGATTTAAGTTAGCACTGTTGATCTATTCTGTATTTAGTAATAATAAGAAATATTATAATGCTCCACTTTTGGCACTGTAATAAATGTTCCACAATGAATGCACTATATTCACCTCAAAGTTTGTTTCATAAAAAGCTTCAGCTGCAAGATAACATACTGAAGAAATGTTAGTTTATTGCACACCTGCTGCTGACAAACATGGATAAAAATAACCTCTCTGACTAACTAAACCTTGGATATATGGGGATAAATTTATGAATGTAAAATTTATCCTGAATTTATATATTTCTGTAAAACCGATTTGTGACAATGTCCATTGTTTAAAGAGCTATACAAATAAATTTGAATAAATCAGAAAATTATAACTTTAAATCCCAGGACTACCAGCAGGGCCAAATTTAGAGGAGTGCTGAGTACATCAATATATGACATTACCTTTTTTGTGATGAGGATATATAAAAGTAAAATCATGATTGTTTTCATGATCATTTTAGAGGCACAATCTACTGTCAAACAATTTTGCTTTCATCTTATAAATTCTGACCTACTTTTATTTTTCTCTTACTACAGTAAACCTCCAGCAGACTGCTTCTGTGGCTCTCACTTTGACATCTCTATGCTTGTAGTGTAGCTATCTAGCTTTCAAACAGCTATACACCAATGAAATTTTATAAGACAAAAGAATGCATTCATTTAAAAAAAACTTTAATCAGTATAATAACTGTTATTACAAAATAGTGCAAATATTTAAATAGTTTTTGCAACTCTTCTGTTTCCTAACATTCTAATTTGAGAGCACAGGTTATTGATATTGAGTCTAGATTATTGATAATCAATAGAATATGTTAAATAAGTTTTTAAAAAAAAAAATACCATTAGATTACAGCCCTTTCGGGTCTCACAAAAATAATGATGTGGCCTTGGTAGAATTTAAGTTTGACATTCCTGGCTTAGTTGTAGATTTCCAGCAGTTAATTAAATAAATAAATAGATTGACATGTCTACAGGATAGTATTGAGCTACAGGAACACACTGTCCTTGTGGATGGCTGAAAAAACATATGGCAAGGAGCCTGCACATCTCCATTATGATACATATGTTATATTTCATCAGCAAGCATGCCCAAACATTTTGACTGTTAACACTTGACAGTGTTTGAAGGCAACATTGTTTTTACCAGTGAATTGGGTGATTTATTTGTAATAACATATGCTTTAATAATGTAATGGAACATACAAGTGCATTACTGTAACGAATCCGGCCTCTGTGGTTCCCCCTGATCGTCACCAGAGGTCACCATCACCCGAGTATTGACTTTCCCCTCGAAACTACATTTCCCATCACCCCGCACCCAGCACTGATTACGAGCTCACCTGCAGCCTATTACCGGGACTACTTAAGCCTCCGCCTCTCGCTCACTCATTGCGAAGTCTTGTTTTGCC
>CM040470.1:24663228-24684532 GCA_022758105.1 Pangasianodon gigas | reverse complement strand
CGTAAAATTAGTGCAGTCAGGTTTTATTACTCTGTTGGTTATATTTGCCCATATTGACAACTGGTGAAATCTAGTCGAGATTAAATGCCTTTCTCCATGTCCAAAATGTTACTGATATGTAAAATGCTCAAATTTGCAAAATGTCTACAAATCTATTGCCAAGGAAGCACATAACCTAAATACAACAGCTGTTTCTGATTAATTATTATTTAGAAGGAAGGTATACCACTTTTCTTTTCCAAAACTGGACATGAAACAGATGTGTTTGAGAGTATAAATTCATTGCAAGTTTTTAAATCTGCAGAAAGCACAAGTAACCTGACCAATAATACATACAAATGGTGAAAAAGATACTGAGCTCTTGAACCCTCACTGAACCCTAAACTGAGAAATACTTACTGAAAACAAATTAACATGGACAGCAGAACTTAATTTCTGAAATACAGGTGCTATATAGGGAGGATGATTGTCAGATTATGTGATAATATACTGGTGTTCAGAATGCAGAGGATGTGACACTCACTGAGGTGTAGGTACTGAAGTGCTGAATCAATGGATCTTTGTGAACAGATGTGTGCAGAATCCAAGGCGTTCTCACTATTCTTGAGTGTCAGGTGGTTTGGATGGAACTAGTCCTCTCGTCTTTATAGATGATGTTCCTGACTGACATCCATCTCCATCCTCATTTCTGTGAGATGCATTTCACTTATTAAAGAAAAAATTGATTGAAGAAGTAAAACAAACTTAAAGTGAAAAGTGACTGCATTACAGAAGTCAGTTCAAAAGGATTTTCAACCAAGTATAAAGTATTAACTTGTGAAGATATATTTAGAATATAGGTAGATGTAAAGGGCTATACTCAAAATTGGTGACTCGTGTGGGTGATGTAGATCGAGTTTAAATGATATACAAAAAAATTGTGGAAAAGTTATCCACATTCAGCCTGTGCTATGCAGCTGTTGAAGATCAGTATTCAAATTAGATGAGTGACATTTTTGCCTGTGAAATTGTCAAATTTTTCTTGTCTCTAGCTTTTGGGAAAACAGTTTTGCATTTAAAACAAGCACTTACCAAGCCTATAGTTTATTTTGAGGTCTGAATGTGTGAAATTTCAACATGAACTACTCACTATGTGCACTTAGCACATTATCATTGTTTAATATCAGTGACTTCAATGTGTTTAAACTATAATTTGTTATTCACAACAAAACTACACTAATTTGTCCAAATATTTTCCTAAGATGTACATAAATAGAATAGAATAGAAATATATAATGCAGGAAATCAACTACTTTATCTGTGATGTAAATCATACTCATGTTGCAACAGCACATTTAGTGAAATTGATATTTTATATCCTCAGATAACTTTATGAATTACTCTTTAGCTCAATGACTATTTCCTTTAATATTCATATACTGTATTGTTCCTAATTTCACTTTATTCTCATAAATAATCCTGAAATACAGTTGTGTGAAACTACACATTACCTCTCAAGGTCCACATTTCATAAAGCATGATAATTACCACAAATTATGAATTAAACCTACTTAAAGTGAACTGTATCAATATCACTTTGTCAGATTATCCATTAAACCATGCGCATGTTTTTGTTCATTGGAGAAGCAGTAACAGCAAAAGCAAATTTAAAAACAAAATGTATATAGTGCCATGCAGTTTTGTCCTGGAACCACCACTTAAGTAAAGGTTGCTAACCTCAGATGCATAAACTGCACCAAAGTAATCTCAATAATCTGAATGGACCACCCAGAAAATAATGCTAACACCTGTGCAGCACTAGTCTAATAGATTTAAATAACTAATGAGTAACTACAGAGAAGCTGAATCAGTGGCTTGAATACAGTCAGGGTGAAACAAATCTGCTGAATCTCTATACCCAGCAACTGGCTGGTGTCCCTGCTGTAAAATACTCAGCCCTGTTGAGCAACATTCTCTTTAATCCCAATGTTGATACCGTGGTGTGTTTCTGCTTTACCTCTCTGACAGATGAAGACCCATATTTGTCAATTCTATCTAGATTTCTGGAAGTGGATCAGTTTGAAAACCTGTCAGCAATTCCAGAGTCAGCTGACCAAGACATCAAGATCTGGTTCCACAATCCTGAAGTAATTGAGAATTTAAAATATAAGCTTTTTCTCTTCAGAAGTTTTTTCCAAGCTAATAAAGATAACACACAAATCAGGTTTGTCATTGTCTCAGTCTCTGACCCCTCCAACCGTGGAACCTCCATTCGTCTTTATAGAAAAGGGAAAATGGTGGACAGTGCGTTTAAAACTGTGTCCAAACCACCTGCATCCAAGGTGGACATTCAGGACAGAAATATAATCCTGAAGCTGCAGAAGTCCCCAACTGGATCGACAGTGCGGTTCAGAGTGGAATACAGGGCAACACAGGCCACTGATTCAGAAGCTGATGTGGAAAAATGGGATGTTACAGAGACTCCAGATGCTCAGGAGAACTTCACACTGACTGGAATTAAGCCTGCAAATCAATATTGGGTTCGGTACAGAGCTATTAGTGAAGTTGGAGTGAGTGAAGCCAGCAACTCTGTCCTCTTCTCCCCCAAGGAAAATTACAATTTTCTTTGGGTCTAAAATGGGTCAGTTTTTATCTTTTCTTACATTGGCAAGACTGTTAATTCCATATATTGTTAGCTTATATGTAGTTGAGATAGCTTTTTTGATGAAACAAGACTAGGTAGATGAAACAATACTATGTATAATTTTGATGTTAAGTTTTTAATGTACAACAAATTGACTGCATAACATTTCATGCAATTTGTCTGATAGACTCTTCATATGGCATTGTAGTATGTGTCTTGTGTCTTGTTGCTTAGAAGAAGTGAGCTAAGTGTAGAACTGGCTCTCATTTTTCCAGTATGTAATTATAAACTATGATAACCTTTATAACCATAGCCTTGCCATGGTGAAGGGGATTGTGTACATCAGTGAACTTCAAGTGAACATACTGTATGGTGAACACATCAGAGGGGAGAGGTCAGGCTATGAGTGATCATAATGACCCCCATGAAAAGATGGGTTACAGAATCGCACCCCTGTATTCAGGCCTGAGGGTGGTCTCTGAAGCAAGGACCTGCATAACCTGGTGACATGAATCTTGTGGGCTCACCACCTGCCAAATGGAAGGTGGGGGTCAGATCTTAAGTTGGGTAATTCCTTGCAACGGAAACTAGCTTTGGGAACATGGACAGTAACTTCACACACAGTACGTGCTCTGGTATCAAATTTCTTGATCATGGATCTCTCTCCTTCTCAAGAGTTCCTACAGGAGTTATGACTCAGGCTTATCTTATCTTATCTTATCTTATGAAGGCTGAGAGCCTTGCAGTTTGAATTTTCCCAGTGGACAAGAAAGTATTATTAGACTTCCATACAAGACATAAATAACCCTAGGATGTGCTGGTGGACACGTGTGATGAGGGAAGCCATCAAGGATGAGAAGGATGTCTTCTGAGAAATGTTCACAAAGGGCTCTCCTGATTCAATTGAGAGGTATAGGAGAAGTGCAGAAGTGAAAACCCAGGAGTTTGGAGAGGCCATGGAAAAAGACAAAATGTTCTGGCAAACAATTTTCCACCTCAGGAGAAGGAGACAAGACCATTCACAAGTTGTGCAAAGCAAGTGCAGGGGAGTATTGACCTCTGTTGCTGATATTGTTAAGCGAAGTGGAAGGAGCACCTTTACAAACTCCTTTACCCTTTGGACATGCCCTCCCTTCAGAAGGCAGTGCTAGAAATCTCTGTTGTTTTTGGAGTCCATCACTCTGGCTGAGGTTACTGTCAGAAACCTTTAATTTGGCAAGCCTGCAGTAGTGGATGGGAATCGACCAAAGATCTTGAAGACACTGGACAAGTTTGGGGTCATGTGGTAAACATGTGTCATCAGTATACTGCATGGATATCTGTGGCAGGGCCCATGGACTGGGAATGGTAGTCTCTCTCTTTTTTTTTTTTTTTTTTTTAAAGGGGGGGGCAGAGGGTGTGTTCCATTTATAGGACAATCACACTCTTCAGCCCTCTAGGAAAAGTCTGTGCCAGGTCCTGAGAGGAGGCTCTGTTCAATAGTTGAACCTAGGATTCAGGAAAAAAAATGTGAGTTCTTCCCAGGCAATGGAGCAGTTAACCAGCTTTTTATTCTTTCAAATCTTTGTGAAAGATCATGGAAGTGTTCTAATACAGTATGGCATTTGCTGTGTGAGGTACTGGAGGAGTACGGAGTGTCTGGGATGCTACTTGCTCTGGTCTCTGTAGGAATGCAGTGAGCATTCTTGCCATTACGTCAAAACCATTGAAGGTGGGTGTTGTACTCTGCTCCATTCCTGTTTGTGTTTTTCCTAGACAGGAATGCGAGATGCAGCCAAGGTTGGAGACATGTCCAGTATGGAGCTTAGAAGTAACATCCCTGTTATTTGCAGATGAGGTTGGGGTTAGGGTTAGACACTTGGACACTTAAACATTTTGCTGGGATGTAAATCAGCACTTCCAAGTTTAAAGGCCATGGCTTTATCCCAAAAACAGAGTGGGATGCTCCCTTCATATGAGGGGAGACACATTGCCCCTGGTAGTGGAGTTCAGGTATTTTGAGCTCTTATTCACGAGCGATGAAAAAAGAGAGTGTGGGATTGACAAATGGATTGAGTCAGCAGCAGCAGCGCAGCAGTTGCTGTACCTGTTTGTGGTGGTGAAGCAGGAGCTCAGTTTGCAGATGAAACTCTCTGCTTACTGTTAAAAGTACATCCCTATCCTAACCTATGATCACAAGCTGTGAATAGTGAATGGAAGAGTAAGTTCACAAGTATAGGCAGCAAAAATTAGGTTTCTCTTCAGGGTAGCTTGGCTTAATCTCTGTGATAGGGTGAGGAGTGCAACAATCTGGCCTCAGAGTAGAGCCACTGCTTCTCCAGTTGAAGTGGTTTGGGCACCTCAAGGATTCCCCCTGGTCAGCTGTTATTAGAGCTGTAACAGTCAGACCCAGAACCCACTGGACAGGTTATGCAGTTGGGTCCATAAATATTTGGACATCCACAAAGTTATTGTTATTTAAGCTGTCTACCACAGTATACTGGGGTTGAAATTAAATAATGACTATAAGCTCAACATGCAGAATTTCAGCTTCAATTTCAGGGTATTTACATAAAAATTAGGTGATCTGTGTAGGAATAACAATACATTATATATGTGCCCCACCCCACCCCACCCCACCCAAAAATAATTGTACAATTGGCTGCTCAGCTGTTCCATGGCCAGGTTTGTGTTATTCCTTCATTATTTCACTTACAAGTAAGAAGATAAAAGGTCTAGATTTGATTTAAAGCATGGCAGTTGCATTTGGAATATGTTGCTGTCAATATTAAGCCCAAAGAGCTCATTGCCAGTTAAGTGAGCAATCATTAGGCTACTGGGCATCATTATGTTAGTTTGTCTAATTACTGTCCCATTAAAATGGGAGGGACGACATATAAAAAAAAGTTCTGTAATTCCTGCACTTTGATCTCATATTCATTATTTTCAACTCTATATAATGTACTGTGGTAGACATCTAAAATAATAATAACTTTGTCAATGTGCAAATATTTATGAACCTGACTGTATCTCCTAGTTGGGACCATCTGAGGATCCCCCAGGAAGAGTTGGAATCTGGAATGTAGCTAGAGAATTCTGGACTGACCTTCTGAGCCTGCTGCCACAGTAATTCCCACCAGTATACTTAGAAGGAAAATGAATGAATGATGAACTCTGAAGTTAAATTGTCCCAAATAATTTTGCAAAAATTTCATATTTTTCAATAAGTTTACATGACAATACTTTGTTCAACTCACACTGACACAAAACACAAAAACTTTGATTAACTGACCTATGGTCTCTTCAACTGCAGTGAAGCAGCCTAATCAACCCTGATTAAACAACTACAGATATTTTCCTCAGCTGTATTCTGACACATACGTTTACCTTGTAATTATAGTCACCAGTCATTTTATCCTAAGACACAGGTCACTTTGAAGGTGTACAGGTGTACAATTACTGCCCATTACCCATCTGTTAATTTGTGGAATAGATCGCATAATTTTGTTCCCCACAGAACTGGATGGCTGCTTCTTTCATCAGTGAACTAAGATTAAAAGTGATGAGCAGCTTGGGTATGGAGTCCCTCAACCATCCAGCCAGTGGTTATAAATCTTGTGAACAACCTTGTGAGTGACATCTACAGTGAGATTCAAGAGGGCAGTCAACTCAGTAATTTTAATATTTGCACTGTTACTCAGTATATCAGTATGTGTAAAAAGCACATTTCCACTACTGTGGCACAGCAGGAACAGGTGGATATAGATCTTCTTTACAGGTACCCCCTGTTTGTGCTAGTGAGAAAATAAGATTAGCCATACATACACAATAAGATGGGCACTGACAAAACTTATCGACTGTTTGACGTTTAACATACATGAGGCAGAGACGTTTGGACACAGTTAAAAAAGCAGCTTAACTGACATACAAATCAACAGCAAAGATCAAATTCAAGCAAATGGGCTCGTTCAGGCAAGACAAAGTTATAAGTAGCAAAACAGAAGAGAGATTAAAAAAAACAGAAACCATGCTAATTTCAATATTCAAAAAATGCACAAAGGGAATTTGGCAATTCCAAGGTGGACACTTGTACATCTTTAATATCTTAATTCAATATATAGTTTTAGCTTGGTAGCACAAATCATTTCATTTTTTTTTTATTCCAAATGTTTTATTCTATTTTAGATTTGAAATAAATTACAAGACTGGGCCAAATGATGGTGATGACATCGCTTTCCAGTTCAGGCCTGAGCTGCACGCTGTGGTCTGTAACAGTTACAGGAATGGAAAGTGGGAGGATCAAAAATCAATAGAGGAGGCGCTATTTGCTAAAGGAGAAGGCTTTGATATCCTCATGATTATTAAGCCAAATTCATATCGGGTGAGATGTTTAGAATAGTGAAATAAATGAATCATCGATTGTAAATTGAGTAAATAAGTTAAGATTAAACCTTTTCATGTATTTGTTCAGGTATTTGTGAATGGCCGTGATTTCTGTACTTTTATGCACCGCATACCAGTGCACAAAGTGTCCACACTACAAATATGAGATGTCCTCATGAATACCTGTGCCATTATTCATGTAAGTTATTGTCATATATATTATATATATACTGTATATTTGACATACATGAGGCATCAATATGCTTTTTCTCTACTAGGTGGACAGATTTAATCTGACACTCGACCTCTCTGCGCATATTTGAGGACACTTTCATCTCCATGACCAGATCTTCAGTTTTTTCTTTTGTGTTTTGTTGTGCTCAAGTATCATAATAGTCATAGTCAATCAATAATAGTCATAATTTATCCCAGTCTGTGGGTGACATACAGAAATAAACTAATGATATCTGTTTGTTTTTCTAAATAATCCTGTGCTAACAGTATCTGATAATTCAATATTAGAATGAAATAAAGTTTATAGGTTCACTGTTTAAGAATGAAATGGAACTTTTTTCCCCAGTACATTTAAAGCTTTGCAGTGGTGTCAAATTTGAAAATATTAGTTCAATAGGCTTTGCATTTCTTTCTTTAAAATGAAACACGTGACCAAATGCAAAATGGTAAACACTCAGGTTCAATTATATTTTTATTTGTTTCTATATTATTATCAGATTCTGAAAATATCTTGGCTGACTATGTTTTAATGAAATGTGATGTAGGCTTATAGCTCACAGTAGAAGAGCCATCAAGATAACATCGGAGGCAGCTGAACGGGCCTCACAGTATGTGGAATATGGAATAAGTGACTGAAGGCTGATTCATATTTTCACATGCACATAAAAATGTTTGCATCCAAACAGAGGTCTTTAAGGGTAAGCATAGTTTTTAAAGGCTCACAGAAGAGCTGTAACCTCTAATACCTGAACACCACATCTTGTAGATCTGGCTGTGTGAAATCTGATTATTTTAGTATGTATATGTTTGGGGTAATGGTGGAGTTGGGACAAGATTTATATACTACTTAATCCAAATCAGGACCAGCACAAAAAGAAACAGTTTAGTACAGTATAAAAGCACATCTATTATTTTGTTTCATCCATTCTCTCTACTATAGTCAGAGAGCAACATTATTTTTTATTTAAAATTTTATGTATATTCTGGTTCATATAGTACCAGTGACATGCACAAGTAAGTTGGTAGATTCCTCTATGAACTTTTTTTGCATGATCAGCCATAAGAGTCCACAGAAGCACAGGAACACAATTGCTGTTGTTCCTTTTGAGTAAGACATGTGTCACAGAAAAGTATATATTGGTTCTCATTTTTCCATCTATCATGCAGTACAGGAAAACAGTTCAATTCAATTTTATTTGTGTAGCACTTTTAACAGTGGACATTGTCACAAAGCAGCTTTACAGAAATAAATAGATTCAAATTAAATTAAATCAAAATAAACTGTAAATGTGTGAATTTATCCCTAATGAGGGAGCCAGAGGTGACGGTGGTGAGGAAAAACTCCCTGAGATGATATGAGGAAGAAAGCTTGAGAGGAACCAGACTCAAAAGGGAACCCATCCTCATCTGTGTGCTAACGGATAGTGCGATTATAAATCATTCCCTTCTATAACTGTGTACTATATGGACAAATAGTGCAATTGTACAACCAGTAAATTCATTACAGTTTTCACATGAAGTCTGGTTTGTTGAATCTATCCACTGTCCACTGATGGAGTCCTGAGTGCAAAACTGCTCGTGAAAACTGCAGCCCCAAGCCATCACAGTACAACTCCCCATATGAGATCCCCAAGCCATCTCCACAGCCCCCAGGTGGCACCATCCCCAGCAATTCCAATGATCTTCAGGCCGTCCATATGGGGCCCCAGCAGCAGCAAGCGAACTCAACTGATGAGAACTCCAACCAGAAGTAGGGCATCAGGATGGATCAGGCAGGTCCGGAGAGCAGAAGGGGTCAGGATCACTGGCATCTCAGGAGTATCATGTGTAGCTCAACAGAGAGAGGGAGAGAGGGAGAGAGAGAGAGAAAGAGAGATTATCAGGTATGCTTATTGTCCCATAATGGTTAAGGACAATGTGCTTTGCGTGCAGAGTGCAAGCAGGGACTCTGGCAAGACTAGCTATGACAGCATAACTAAAAGAGAGAGCCAGAAGCTAACACAGACATGAGGGAGCCCTAAGACATAAAGCGGCCAGCACTCCACCTTCAGAGATGCTTGAGCTCTGACCTTTGACCTTTCTCCAATTTGGCATTGCATTTACCAAAGCTTGATTGACATTGGGACAAACAATGGTGATCATTGATTGGTCATTTGGAGCAATGGTCATCAGTGACTTACTGATGGGTACAATGGTGATCAGTGATTGGTAATGGGAACATCAGCTTAAGGAAGCACAACCCAATCAGGCTTTCCACACCTCCAGTGAGTCAAGTGATCCTGCTCTCTCAATTCATATAGCCAGCAGCTGCGATGTGAGCTGGAGAGCCATAAAGGGGATAGTCGTTAATGTCTGTTCAAAAAGTCACTGTATTTATTGCTATGCTCAGGTTGTTAAAGGGGTCTATAAAGTCACCAAATTTAACAAAAATGTCTCTAAGTTGGCAACACTGGGCTTAGCAATTGGGAATTAATGTTGATTTGATCAGTAATTAAGCAGTAGATCTAATAAAAGGGCCATATTTAGTTAGTAGTTCTGCAGGTGAACTTACTGTTTAGTTAAGAGTGAATCACTCCTAACATACCTGCTGAGTAATTTACTGAGGAGTTAACTACTAGGAGATTATAGGAGTAATGTGAGTAAAGTGGAAATGAAGAATACTCATTTGTTCCAACTTATTTCCTGCATATGCAACAGTCTTATAAAGTGTTACCTGTAATCATTACATATCTCCCCTGTTGTGCACATTTCTATTAAAAAAGAAGCCTCACATTATTGTCTGTTGAAGCCTGTTAGTTTACTATTCTAGACCAAGGTAAAGCCTACCATCAACCTTATAGCCAAGGGTGGTGGCTGTGTGTGTGGACCAGGATCCCATTTTGACTTTCCAATGCACCTGCCTACATACTCACACATCACATAAAATCAAAGTAATATTGCTGAGACACTGTAGGAGAGAGCATGGATCAGAGAAGGAAAATACTGGATGTGTTTATTTTAATCTGGATTAATTGACTCCTGTCCCAACCCCATCATGACCTCAACACTTCCATATTCAAACACTCAGCGTTCACACAGCCAGATCCACACAGTGTGGTGTTCAGGTATTAGAGGTAACAGTGCTTCTGTGTGCATTTGAAAGCTATGCTTACCCTTAAAGACTTTTTCTATTTTGATGCAAATATATTTGTTGTGCATCTTTGTGAAAATAGAAAAATCATTTGTTTTACAGCCCATTCCTTTTTCTGCACATCTTCATGATACTCAATTTCTTTACCCTCCAGCCACAGTGATACTGATGTCATAATAATTTCAGTTAACTTTAGACACTGTAATTGAATAATTGAAATATTGGGCTATTTCTGCACTGTGCAGTGTGAGTTTGCATGTCACTGATTTGTAGTCTCCTCTACTTCAGAATTGTTCTGATTGCATCTGGTATGTTCTTGGCTAAAAAACTGAATATTTTAATTAATTTGTTGAAAATGCATAATGGCAAGTATCTTCACGCCTCTGTAAACTACTCTGTAAAGCTAATATAAAATAGTTTTTAATTTTAAAAAAAGAGTGTTTTCAATCTTTTCTGCCTCAGAAATAATGAATATTGTCAAGAAAGGAAATATATATTTAAAATAAATAAATAAATCATACATACTTTGTAAATGCTTTTTTTACACAAAGCTTTGAAATAAAAAAGATAAAAGCCATTTCTCTAATATCTATTAAAATTTATTCGGAGAATTCCATCCAAGAATCTTTTTTGCAAATGGATAGCAGGGACATTAAGTGGTGCAAAAATAAAGTACAGTAAATAACCATTAAAAAAAACAGCCTAAAATAAAATTTTAAATTAATCTTATTGTAAAAAAAAATAAATAAAGGCTGAATGATAAGTTGAGAGAAAATAACAGAATTTTGCTCGAGTTCATAATCATGAATTTGATTTAATTGCCATTGTCAAGAAACATTGTTCATCTTTGAATTGCTTTTTGAGGGGCTAAAAATATATAGTTATTAAATCCTGATTTGAATTCTACAAGGAGTTTTCACATGTCCTTGCATGACCCAGAAATGTTATTTTAAATCTATCAAATATATCAAATATTTGCTATTGGGTTTATTTACTTTATTATTGGATAATATGGGGTTATTTTATTTTACAAATGTTCAGTCTTAACATTTATATTAAAACTTCATTAACCCACATGTAAGCTGTAAGGCTACATCACATTTTATTAAAACAAAGTCAGCCAAGATATTTTTAGAGTCAACTAATAATATAAAAATGTTGAACCTTTGGTCACATAATGCATTTCATTTTTAAAGAAACAAATGCAAAGCATATTTATCTAATATTTTCAAATTTGATGAGCACTACACTGCAGAGCTTTAAATGAAATGGTGAAAAAAAAAATCAAAATTAATTTTCAAAAACATCCATTTAATTCTTAAGCAGGGAATGTATCAACTCTGTCATTCTAATATTGAATCAATCAGATACATCTACCACATGATTATTTAGATAAAACATCTATTATTTTGAATAGACATCATTAGTTTATTTCTGTTTTTTCTGTCTCCTACCTTAGTTCATTTTCTGCTACTTCCTGATGCAGAGGCATCTTCATGATAACGCAAATAATCCACACTGTCATTAGTTATCAGGGTAGTGTTTAAAATCAAACTATAGAAAAGCATCTGTATTGCCTTAATGTCCACCAGTGATAAACTGTGAAAGCTCAGAGGAATGTTTTAGGGGGAAAACAATGTAATTAATTTGAAAAGGAGAAATTATGAGTATAATTGGAACTATTATGATGCTTGAGCACAACAAAACATTACATTACAAACAAGGGGAAAAAATAGTCTTAAAGATCTGAACAAGGCTCCTGGAGATGAAAGGGTCCTCATATATTCAAATATGGGCAGAGAGGTCACATGTCAGATTAAATTTGTCCACCTAGTAGAAAAAAAAAACAAATAATAATAATAAATTATAATATAATTATATTATATAAAATATATATATAATATAAATTATAATAAAAATTTTATATATACATATATATAAACAACATAGCAAATTTTGTTTGAACCCACCCTTTTTTCAAGTGATCAGAAATATTGGAACATGTGACTGACAGGTGTTTCTTGTTTCCCAGGTGAGCCCTGTTAGACTCATTGTTTAAACAATTAATAGTTCTGAATGTCTACTCTTGGTTTAAGCCCAAGAGTGGAGGGGAGGGGTCTGTATATATATGATATTTTTTTGTGATTTATTTATTTACTTATTTATTTTACCCCAATTCTTGTATATTTAAAAATAAACTTTAACAGTGGAGGGTGAAACAAAAAAGGAAAACTTGGGCAAAATGATACAGACCTTTCTTGCTAATAGATAAAATTAAACACAAAACATTTAAAAATTATTATTATTATCATTATTATTATTGTTGTTGTTGTTATACATAACTACATAACCTTGGCAATGGTAATTTTTATGGTGGTTTTTTTTTTCTTTTTAATCACATGACAATGACTTACATGAATAATGGCACAGGTGTTCATGAGGACATCTCCACGTATTTGAAGCGTAGACACTTTGTCCAGTGGCATACGGTGGGTAAATTTACAGAGTTCACGGCCATTCACAGTAACCTGAACAAATACGTGAAACCATTTAATATAACCTTATTTACTCCATTTACAATTGATGATTCATTCATTTCAATTTTCCAAATATCTTACCTCATATGCATTTGGTTTAATAATCATGAGGATATCAAAACCTTCTCCTTTAGCAAATAGCGCCTCCTCTATTGATTTTTGATCCTCCCACTTTCCATTCTTGTAACTGTTACAGACCACAGCGTGCAGCTCAGGCCTGAACTGGAAAGCGATGTCATCACCATCATTTGGCCCAGTCTTGTAATTTATTTCAAATCTAAAATGGACATAAAACATTTGGATGAAAAAAAAATATCCAGTACTGTGCAAAAGTCTTGGGCAGCCTAAATGTTTTTGAAACAAATTTTGTCTTAGATGTTTATTTTATGACTTCTGTATTATTGAGTCAGTAATAACATTTTAGATTTCCAAAAAATTAATTTTCCAACAAAAAAAAATGAAATGTTAGAGGAAAAATTTTGGATGTCATTAAAGTAAGTAATATTATGTAATAGACTATTTTTACAGACAAATAAAATAAAACATAACGAACATTGTCAGAGATTACCAGCAAAAACAGAAGTAAATGTGACAGTCAAAGTCTCTGTGACAGATTTTCCAAGATGCTTAGAAAAAATAACCCGTTAATTTCCTTATAAAACTGCACAAAGTGTACCTGAGACTATTGATGCATTTCTTAAAAGCACACCAAATACTGACTTTGGTTTTTTTTGTTTGTTTTTTTTTTACTGTTTACAGCTCTTTATTGTATTTTTATGTAGAAAACATATCTGTTGTGGTTGCTAACCAGTTCTTCATTGTTGTTATCTGTTGTAGTAATACTGTCGTGAAGTCATGCTGATGCGCATGCTTCACAGTTGTACCGTATTCCGTGACTGTTGCCGCTGAAGTTCTTTTGAGTAAACTAGCATTCACCCGAAGCTCTGTTTGTATGTGTATTGTTGAACATAACAATACCATTATTTAATTAATTTTCTTTTTTCATTATTTAATATTATTACATGTGCCTAAGACTTTTGGACAGTTCTGAATATATGTGAAGTGTTATGTTTCATACTGGTTTTATGCTAATTACAGTGAAGGTATATTGTGGGCAGTATTTTAAAAGCATACCCGCTGGCATCTGAAGGAACCACCCCTTGGAAGAATAAAGTCAGTCCATATTTCAGTCCTCCAGGAATTTGGCCCAGATAGGGCTGGTTCTGTTAGGTCATAAACATTGTTCATGTAGGCCATGGCAAATAGCTATTCATAATATTTTAAAATTGTTAATTGTTTTATAGTATTGTTAATATTTTACGATTCTGTAGGTAACAAAAAGTTATGTTCATTTTAAACTACTTTTCAAGCTTTGTTACTCACAGGTTTGCAGATTAGTTGTGCCCCATCTGACTGGTTTTTTGAAAGTTCCCAACGTGAGGTACCAGACCTTTGTTCGTTACCAAAGGCAGATGTGCTCCAGTTCTTTGAAGATAAGAAAAATTATACACAATTATACATAGGTTTTAGAGTTATACACAGGATCTCTCCGATACTTGATTGTAGGTGTTTCAATTCTTGATCAGCCAAAGCCCTGCACAGTTTTCAGTTTCCCCCTTTTGTTTTTCCGTCTTGCAAATTTCTGTACACATTATTTGAAAAATAAAGAAAGAGAGAAAAAAAGAAAGAAAATGGTGCTTTGAGAATCTGACTTACTGAAACAAAACCAATGCTGTTTACAATGACATCTCCATCAATTTTCAGCGTAGTCAGCCTTTCCACTGGTATATAGTGTTTAAATGAGCTATATCTCCAGCCATTTAAATATACCTGGGGAGCAAATATGTACTGTTTGTTAAACTTACATTATTGCTGTAAATGTATTGTTTATCCATTTATTCTATTAATTACTATACCACATAGCTTTCATTTCCAATGACAATGAAGATATCAAATGCTGATCGTTTGAGTAAGGGACATCCCACAATCCATCCTTTTTTGTCCCATTTTCCATCACTGTAGATTCTCTGGTTTGAAGCCAGCTCAGGGTATATCCTCAGGTAAAAAGCAATGTCGTCATCTTCCCCCTTCCCAGTCTTGAACATAAAGACAAAGCTGTGTGAAAGAGGAAAATTTTGCTTTACGAAATAGGAAAATTGGTCTCATCGATCAATATTAAGACTTTGTATTTGCTCATGGAATTCCATACTTCTCACTGCAGGTCACATGATGTTTTCTTTTATTTTAAGTGGTTAATGGCATAAATACATACAAGTCTGAATCTGCAGGAACAACCCCCTGGAAGTGAAAAGCTATTCCCGTTCTCATCCCTTTAGAGATTCCAACCTCATATGGAATTTCCTGTGGGGAGAATATGCATATGACCTTCACTGAGTGTTATAAAAAAAAATACAAAAAATGGCTTCCTGTAGCCACCCACATCAACTTCAAGGCCTTGATGCTCACGTACAAGACCTTGTCTGGAACAGCACCCCCCTACCTCAACACTCTCCTTGAGGTTTATGTTCCCTCCCGCAACCTGTGATCAGTTAACGACTGATTCCTAGTAGTGCCTACTCAGCGAGGCATGGGGTCCCTTTCCAGAACCTTCAAACTGACTGTCCCTCAGTGGTGGAATGAACTTCCAACCTCAAACCAGACAGCAGAATCTGTCACTTTCTTCAAAAACAGCTAAACCTCTTCCATAAACACTTAACTAACCCCTAACTTGTCCCTACTCAAAAAAATCTGCACTTACACCTGCACTTACACCTCTACTCTGTGCACTTTGCTCCTCTAGCACTCAATTAATAATCTTGTATGGTAGCACTACATATATTGTTCTCTGCTTGATATATCGCTTTGCTTGTATTTCCTCATTTGTAAGTCGCTTTGGATAAAAGCATCTGCTAGATGAATAAATGTAAATGTAAAAAATCCACCACTCCAGGAGCTAGCGTCACTTCGGGATCCAACACCTCTCCAGGAGCCAGTGCCACTCCACCAACACACTCCACTCCAGACTTTACGTCATACACTGTCTCCTTCCTACTAACCCACCACAGCTGATTCCCATTCACAATCAATGAACTCTCTACAAATTTCATACCACTACACACAATCTATGTGAAGGTTTGCCAAATTTTGATCTCCCTTCTGTTTTATTACTTACCCCTTTGCCTTGCTTGCATTACCCAATTTGATTGACTTTGATCTTTGCTTGCCAATTTAGATGTCTATCAATCTGTTTATACCTGTACCCAAACACCTCTGCCTCATGTATGTCAAATGTCAAACACATCAACACTGCAGTAAATATAAATTAGCCATCTTGTTGGTGCCCATCTTATGTATGATTAATCTTAGTTCTTCACTAGCACAAACAGGACTGCGTAGTAAAATCTACATTCGTCAGCTCCTGCTGTGTCACAATAGTGGAAAATGTGCTTTTTACAGATACTGATATAATGGTACAAATATTAAAATGACTGAGTTGACTGCATTCTTTAGCCTGACTGTGGAAGTTGTTACTCACAATGTTGCTGGCTAGACTTTTAACCACTGGCTTAATGGTTGAGGGACTCCACCTTGATGTGCCCAAGCTGCTCATCACTTTGAGCCTTAGTTCAGTAATGAAAGAAGAAGGTGTCCAATTCTGTGGGGAACAAAATCGTGAGCCAAACAGATGGGCTACAGTCAGTAATTGTATGTCTGCAAAGTGACCTGTGTGGAAGGATAAAATGACCAGTGAGTGTAGGCACAAGATAAATGTAGAGTATGTGTCAGAATATGGATGGGAAAATATCTATGTTTTTTTAATTTGGGTTAATTAGGCTGCTTCATTACAGTTGTGGATAAAATAGGTCAGTTAATCAAAGTTGTGTTTTGTGTTGTGTGGGCTGTTGAACAAAGTATTATTGTAAAAACCTGCAGGAAAAATGATTGAGGAGAAGTTCACATCAGAGTTTGCAGCTACATACTAGGGTTAGGGTTAGTTTACAGTGACATGTAGTTCTGCACTTAGATAGCTAAAGTCACCTCTTTTGAGCAGCAAGCTATGAGAGATCTATTTCCCTGTGATATGAAGAGTGTTTTAGACAATTGTATGAAATGTTGAGCAGGCCAATTGTGGTCAAAACTTAGTATAGTTAGTCTTTTTTTCAGCTACTCTCATAAAACGCAATCTGAACTACATTTTGGCTGACAATATATGGAGTTAAAATCTTGCACACATGAAACAAAATTAGAAGAAATGTAAAAAGTTAACTGACCCAATTCTGGCTCAAAGATAACTTATATTTTCCATGAGCAGAGAAGAGGACAGAGTCGCTGGCTTCACTCACTCCAACTTCACTAATAGCTCTGTACCGAATCCTGTATTGCTTTGTTAGCTGAAGTCCAGTCAGTGTGAAGTTCTCCTGAGCATCTGGAGTCTCTGTAACATCCCATTTTTCCACATCAGCTTCTGAATCAGTGGCCTGTGTTGCCCTGTATTCCACTCTGAACCGCACTGTCGATCCAGTTGGGGACTTCTGCAGCTTCAGGATTATATTTCTGTCCTGAATGTTCACCTTGGGTGCAGGTGGTTTGGACACGGGTTGAAACGCACTCTCCACAATTTTCCCTTTTTTGTAAAGACGGATGGAGATTCCAGGAGTGGAGGGGTCAGAGACTGAGACAATGACAAACCTGGATTTTGTCTCATCTTTATTTGCCTGGAAAAAACTTTTGAAGAGAAAAAAGTTATCTTTCATCTTCTCAATTACTTCAGGTTTGTGGAACCAGACCTTGATGTCTTGGTCAGCTGACTCTGGAATTGCTGACAGTTTTTCAAACTGATCCACTTTCAGAAATTTAGTTAAAATTGACAAATATGGGTCTTCATCCGTCAGAGAAGTAAAGCAGAAGCACACCACAGTATCAACATTGGGATTAAAGAGAATGTTGCTCAACAGGGCTGAGTATTTTACAACAGGGACACCAGCCAGTTGCTGGGTATAGAGATTCAGCAGATTTGTTTCACCCTGACGGTATTCAAGCCACTGATTCAGCTTCTCAGCTCTAAAGGGAGACTTCTGATGGATGGTTATAATGTCTGCTAGTGCCTGCTCCTGCAGCTTTCCACCCCGAATAGCAGGAATGAGCCTACGCAACGCTTTTAGGAACAATGCCTTGTACACATCCAGCAATTCCTGAAATGTCTTCAGCCTTAGTTTCACATACTGGAAATCATTTATTGTTGTGTTTGTAATCAGGTCATTGCATTGAGTCTCTGCATTTCCC
Source organism: Pangasianodon gigas (assembly GCA_022758105.1). Classification (NCBI taxonomy): domain Eukaryota; kingdom Metazoa; phylum Chordata; class Actinopteri; order Siluriformes; family Pangasiidae; genus Pangasianodon; species Pangasianodon gigas. The sequence continues at coordinate 24,666,363 of CM040470.1, read as the reverse complement.
AGTTCCTCCAATAAAATCTCTGTTTTAGAAATAAGTGTTTTATGAATTTCCCTCTTCAGTGTAGCTGCTTTTTCACCCAGTCGTGCAAGGGGATAAAGCCAAACCTTCACTGGTACTGCATCATTCTCCCTCTCCCTCAGAAGAGATGGAAGCTTCCTGTACAGTTGCAGGGCCTCCATGTATGTAGTGGGGTTCTGCTCAAGTTCATAGTCACCATAAAATGTGCAGTTAATAGCGTCAGCTAATTTCCTTTCCGTTTCACTCATGGTTAGAGCTCCTTCTCCCTCAATGGAAAGTGAAGGTATCTTTTGGACCATTACATTTAGGTTTCCCTCGATTTCTTCTTTATCCTCATTCTCATTGGCTGTTAGATCGAACACCATGAAAGCCTGGGCTCCATACAGTACAGCAGTAACAACATGCGTGGCAGTTCCATCCTCAAACACTTCGGGATAGGTGATATTGCCCAGCTGGTCCATAGTAAGTTGTTCAAATTTTGTTGTCTGGCTGTACTGCAGAGAAACCCGGCTCTGACGTGCTGAGGATTTGTTATCACGCATGTACTTGGCCGACCCTCCAACTTCAACTAAACCACCCAGGAAGCTAGCTTTAAGGGAGGCGCTCACTTCTAGGAGTTTTGCTTTCTCATCGAGAGAGTCAGAAGCAGTGAAATTCAGATCCGTCTTGGGCTGCCGACGTGAATCCAAACCCTTCTTTATTGTTTCAGTATCCCATAGAGAAATACCTGAAAAGAGTGAGAGAATGCACCGGATACATCTGTCACAAACTGTGCAAGAGTCAAAACTGTTAGTTATGGACGATATTCAGACATGCCAACTTAAGTTAAAATGTTACTCCAATAGTTACTCATTAGTTATTTGAATTTATCAGCTTAGTGCTGCACAGGATCTAGATGTAATTTTCTGGGTGGTACATTCAGATTATTGAAACCAAAACTTTGGTGAAGATTATGCATCTGAGGCTGAGAGCTTTACTTAAATTGTGGTTCCATGGCCATTGTGTCATTATATACATTTTGCTTTAGATTTGCTGTTATTGGTTCTCCAATGAACAAAAACATGCTGATGGTTTAATGGATAATCTATCAAAGTGATGCTGTTACAAGTCACTTTAAGTAGGTTTAATTAACAAATTATGGCAATTAACATGCCTTATGAAATGTGGTCTTTGAGAGGTATTGTCTCCAATTAAGATGCTGAGGAACATCATAAGCACAATTTTTTTTTTAGAATTTATAGTAATTTAATATTTACATGTACGATACATAAGTATGGTCCTTGAATGGCATTCATAGTTTTGTGTGTGCATATCAGGGTCAAATGGGTAGAACATACTCTCAGTGAATAACTGAGACTCACAGTGCAACAAAACAAACTTCACACTGCACACACATCTCGAGCTCAACTGTCCGAGCAGCACTTACATCTCTGATACTGCATTACCTGTTCCACAATTAATGCACTAAATTCACCACAAAATTTAATTTTTTAAGTACATAGCTTTAATTCGCATAATTGTTATTTAATTTCATCCCAAAAGGTGAATCAGATGTCACCTTGCAAAAACCTTGCAAGTAAAATATTGTGGGATGTTTACCTGGAATTAAGGAATCACTGCAGCAGTCATACAGCGTGCCAGGATGCAGAGCCCTTCCTAGAGCTGCCATCTCAATGGTTTTGGACTCCATAACTGCCAACAAAATTATAGTATACAGTAAAAATAAGAAGGAACTTCAACTTATACTCAGATGGAAGCATTTTCTCACTGTGAACATACCAACATAGCAAAGCCCAAACTCTAGATTCAAATCCATATTGCTGGAGTACAGAGCCAAAACAGTAACAAATGGGTGAATTTGCAATTTCCTAATGTAGAAGCATTAAGTATAATAGTACTATCATGAAGTACTTTAATAATAGTAGTAAAAATAATATACATATCTGTAGTAACAGTAATAGAAGTAGTTACAGTAGTAGCAGCAGTACTAGTTGTAATAGAAGCTGTAACGTTCTTACCTCGTCTAAAAGTTTTCTCTAGAACAAAGAGACAGATAAATGGCAGATTTATTGTTGCCAGTCTTAACCAGCCTCCTCTTCGCTTAGCTTGTCAGATATTTATACCCAACTGGGTGAAAAAAATACAACTGAAATTCACAACCAATTTAGGCAAATCACCAGCTAATTTTTAAGTTGGAACACAATGGGGCTGGTCCACATTCATGCTGAAATTTAGGCGGGTGCTTCTCTCAGACTGTGTGAAGAATGGAAGATCAAATCTTATAAAATTAAGGTCACAATGTACAGTTTCACACAACTTGAGTTTATGACTATTAATGTGAATAAAGTTGAAGACTCAATAGGAAAACAAATATGAATTTTAAAGGCAAAGCCTGTTAAGTTAAAGAGCAAAAATGTATCAGACAATATGAAAGATCAATTTTACTAAATGTGCTTTTGCAGCTTGAGCAAGAATTATAATGGGCTAAGTGCATATATTGAGTAGTTCATGCAGCAATTTCACACACTCAGACCTCAAAATCAACTATAGACTTGGAAAGTGCTTGTTTTAAATGCAAAACTATTTCCCCAAAAGCTACAGACAAGAGAAATTTGGCAATTTCACAGTCAAAAACTGCACCCATGTAATTCGAATACTCTAAATGATCTATAAATGAATAGCTGCATAGCACAAGGCTGAATATAGATAAATTTTCCACAAATTTTTTGGTTTATCATTTGAATCTGAGTTACAACAACCTGTGTCACCCACTCTATAGATCTATGAGGGCATAGTAAAATATATGAAATTAAAATGAAAGGCATTTATTTACATTTATATTCTAAATATATCTTCACAAGTCAGTACATTTTAATACCTTATACTTGGTTGAAAACCCTTTAGAACTGACTTCTGTAATGCAGTTCCTTTCACTTTGAGGTTTGTTTTACTTCTTAAATCAATTTTTTCTTCAGTAAGTGAAATGCATCTGAGAGACATTGAGGATGGAGATGGATGTCAGTCAGGAACATCATCTATAAAGAGTGGACCAGTTCCACCCAACCCACCTGACATTCAAATATAGACATTCTCTAAGCCATCAGAACCCTGAACTCA
>CM040470.1:24631117-24656125 GCA_022758105.1 Pangasianodon gigas | reverse complement strand
GGTGATAGGGAAACTGGAATTATCTGTTTGAAGAAACATTTAGGTAAGGGATCTAGTATACAGGTTGATGAGGAAATTAGTGAAAATAGTTTGGTCTCTTGAAGGGGCATAAAACATTCTAATCATTGATCTGATCTTGTTATATTATTATCTATGGGGTTAGTTATAAAACTGTCTGGCTTTAAATTTATAGTCTGAAATTTTTGCCTAATATTTTCTATTTTGTCATTGAAAATATTAATAAAGTCATCGCTGCTACATATTGATGGTGTGCATGCCTCTGTGGTGGTCTTATTCCTAGTTAATTTTGCTACAGTATTAAATATGAATCTAGGATTATTTTTGTTTTCTTCAATTAGAGTGGAGAGATACACTGATCTAGCAGCACAAAAAGCTTTTCTATAGCTCAGAAGGCTGTCCTTCCATGCTGTTTGAAATATTACCAATTTAGTTTGATGCCATTCTAATCTTCATGGTCTGTTTTAAGGTGCGTGTTTGATCGTAATACCAGGGTGCTAGTTTTTCTCTCTCATTATTTTTCTTTGTAGTGGAGCTACATTATCTAGAGTATAGTAGAATGTTGATTCTAAGCATTCAATCACCTGATCAAGTTCTTCAGGATCAGATAGTGATCCAATGAAGGCTGATTACTCCAGGAGATTATTGATAAAACTCTGTGAAGTAGCTGACATTAATGTACTTTTGATGCGGTAGCTCAGTTTCAAAGATTTTATGCTGTGGAGTTTCCCAGTGCCACACTACATCACTTTCCAGGAGTTTCCTTAGTGGGGCACTGACCTCAGACATGTTTGGTACAAACTTTGCAGGGTATTGGACCATACATAGAAATCACATCAGGGCAGGTTTATCTTGTGGTTCAGGCATCTCCACAATTGCTTTTATTTTATCTTGGTCTGGCTTCAAACCTTCTCCACTCAGTACATGTCCTATGTACTTTATTTCTGGCATTCTAATCTTGCATTTGTCTTGGTTTAATTTCAGATTTGTGCTCCTGACACACTCTAGAAGTCCTCTGAGTCTTTTATCATGTTGTTCCACACTATTGCCCCACACAAGTATGTCATCCATGATATTCACTACTCCCTCTAGGTCCTCAAGTCTCTGAGCAATGCACATCTGGAAGACCTCTGGGGCTGAAGAAACACCAAAGGAAAGCCTCTTAAATGGTATCTACTGAATGGTGTATTAAATGTACAAAGTTTGGAACTTTCTTCATCAAGCTGGATTTGCCAGAACCCATGGTTACTGTTCTGAGTGGGTAGTGTTCTCTCTTTATGGCCTTGTTTAAATCTTGTGGATCGATGCAGATTCTTAGTTTGTTTTCCTTCACTACCGTTACCATACTATTGACCCAGTCAGTGGGTTCTGTCTGCTTCTCGATAACTCCAAGGCTTTCCATTCTGTTGAGTTCTCCTTTTATTTTGTCTTTTAGTGCACTTTCCTTGGTGGATTTATCACAAGAGTCACTGCTGGATCAATCTTTATATGGTGTAACCCTGGTATGCACCCCAAGCCAATAAACACATCATCAAACTCTTTCAGGATCTCTGAATTTTCTTCAAAGTCTACTTTGTAGATTCTCTGGACCAGTCCTAATTCTGTGCAGGCTGATCTTCCCAGAATGGCAGGTGAATTACTCTGTATAATCTGGAATTCAAGCTCAGCTTTATTGTCTTTATACTGGCACATGAGCTTTGCTTTTGCTCCCTTTGGCTCCATCTTCTGGCCAGAATACACAATTAACATGCCATTTGTTTTGTCCATCGACATGGTTTTTCCTGCACCACCTCTGAAGTCTTAAGAAAGTACGTTGCACTCCGCTCCTGTATTCAGTTTAAAAGTAAGTGTTTTATTATTTACTTTCCATTTGTCTTTTTCCATTCCTGTGGCAGCAGCTACTGTGTCCATCTGGAATGCATTTTTCTCTCCACTCTGCTTTTCTTCAATGGTGTCTATGAACATTTCTATGTTATCCTCTTGTTCAATTTCATGAACTTTTCTCAGTTAACTTTGTCCTATCTTTCTGCTCTTGCAACCGAAGTGATTTTTTTCTGCAATCTTTAGGCTATCCAAGTACTTCTACTAAGGCCATAAGCAGCTAGAAGTAAGCACATGATGGTCTGTGGTGCCTGATCCTGACAGACTTCTACTGCTGTGGCTCCTCTTGCCATCTGGACCTGCCTGATTCATCCTGATATGTCTTCTGCTCAGAGCTTCTGCACTTGTGTCTCACTCTCAGCTGCTGCTGATGGTCCTACATGGACATCCAAAAGATTTGCACATCCTAAAAACAATTTGTCAAAGTCTAAACCTTCTTCAATTAATAATCTCATCAGATTCTGGAGATTTGTGCACAGTTTGCTTACACACAACCTGTATACAAAATGATCATACTGAACATCCTGTAAAACACACTCAGTACTGTTTGTCTTTACTCTTCTACACCTGAATACTGTAAAGAATTATAATTGCACTATCTGGTGTGTTCGCTGATCAATTAGGAAGAGGTGTGGAGTGGAGCGCCAGGCCCAGAGACACACACATAACAGGAAGAGAGAGAGAGAAAAACACAGGAAACACAAGGAAGGGGAAAAAACAGGAAAACACAAGGGAACGGGGAAAACACAGGAGCCTAGCCCGGACCATGACAAGAACAAGCAGAGACCATGCAGGCGTTTAGCAAGCAAGCATTTCCATTTTATTTGTACAGCACTTTTAACAGTTGACTTTGTCATAAAGCAGCAAAGCAGAATGTAGATTTAGTTCCCTAATGAACAAGCTAGAGGTGACAGTGGTGAGGAAAAACTCTGAGATAACATGAGGAAGAAACCTTGAGAGGAACCCGTCCTCTTCTGGATGAGAGCTGGTTAGAGCCATTATAAATATTTACACTACTATAACTAAACTATAAAGTCAAACTGTACTGAGTGTATTAAAAGGATCTTCATTAAGAGCATCAATGTCTTTATTGATTACAGTGGAAGTTTTTAGGTACAAGTCTACAGTATCTAAGTGAAAAATTATCCACAAGACTTGGAAATAAATGTTTTTATTAGTAAACTTTAGGATCTGTGTGGGACCATTCGCAAGAAACACAAGTATGCTTTCTTTAGAGGAGAGCACAAACAAATCACAAAGTAGAAATGAGCATGAAATAGTTCATGGTACACACTTATGATTGCATGGCCTTGATTTTGTATCTCATGGCCATATTATCCGAATTGTGTGCACAATTTCGTGTGTTTTGGCACCAGTGGTGTACTGTAACAAAGTACATATAATTTGTTAGAGCACTTATACTTTTTTTCAAGTATCTGCACTTTAAGTACTCAATTTTTGCAACTTTATACTTTTACTCCATTATTTTCTGCAGCATGTCAAGCATTAGTTATTGCTCTGAAGTAGGAGAAAACCTGATTGTCTAAAAATATCTGAATTTGTTGTACTTTCAAATTGAAGCAAACCAATCATAGTGCAGTTTACCTTTTAACTGGCCAAGACAGCTAGCAGTGACTTACATTCCCACCCAAATATGCATTTAAAAAAAACACAGTACTCACCTTTAAATACAGAGATGAAACACATACATAAACGTGTATAGTTCTGACAACTCTTCTTTCTCAAATGCATGTCGCAGCTAATTTTGAGCATTATCTTGTTGGTTTTTTTTGTTTGTTTTTTTTTTTAATACCACATTTGAGTGGGAATGAAGGTCATTGCATAAGGAATATTTAACTTCACAAATCATACTTTTTTACTTTTTTTATTTATCAGGGCCTAAATAACAATTGTGTGGTCCTCACCAACTTCTATAAATAAACAAATAACCTCAGACAGATTTCAATATTTTGTTCAATATTCAATTCAATATTTTGTTGTATTCAGAGATATACAATGACAATAAAGGCTTTCATACTTCATATGTAGCATTTTTTCCAAAATATATGCCCTATTATTCAATAACATGTAGAACCACCTTTTGCATCTCTGAGGCCACAGCTGATGTCCTTTCTTCTTGGCATGATGTAGACACACACCTGAGTGCTCCAGAACACCAAACTGCCAAAAGTTCTGGTTTTATAGAGGTAGTCAACACACTTCTTGATGATTAACTAATCTTATGCATTTCATTAGTAACACCTGGCTGCTAATTACTCTCTTAATGATTGTGGAAGTAGGAAGAGTGTACTTATTTTTTCCCACCACGTTTCTAAATGTTTTTGGGGAAAAATGACTACATATTGAAATCTCTTATGTTTTTTGTTATCACCTGAAGTTATTTGTTTGTTTATAAAAGTTGGTGAGGAACACCCAATAGTTATTTAGGTCCTAATAAATAAAAACATGGAATTGAAAGAGGGTGTACTTTCTTTTTCCCATGACTGTATTTTCGATTAGAAACACGTCATACACACATAACAAACACACAGATTGGAGTGATCAGGGTGGAATGTAGGCTCTGATGAGTGATCCAGTGACACAGACACACACACACCCTACTTCACTACCTGTGTGTGTGTGTGTGTGTGTGTGTGTGTGAGAGAGAGAGAGAGAGAGAGAGAGAGAGAGAGTGAGTTTTGAGGTGTTCCTCTGCTCTAAATGTTCCCAAACTGGTTTAGCATGATTTTTTAAACACAGGTTTGGCTTAAGGAGATAAGTGTGTGTGTGTGTTCATTAGAGTTGAGAAAGCAATGTTAATGGTGTTCATGTCAGTGTTTTATGATAATGTGTTTTTAGATTAAGACTTTATCAATGATGGCGGTGAATCTGAGTAAACACGGTGCAGAACTCTCAGATGCTTATAATGAAGTGGTGAACGGAAAAACTGACACTGACTGGTAAGATGCACAACTTATTACACTTTACACATAGCTATACACACAGGTTTACACATAGCTATACACACAGGTTTACACATAGCTATATACACATAGCTATACACACACTATCACACAATAACACTCACTAAAATAGACTATTATGCACTAACACACAGTAACACAGCTTAACACACACTAATAGACACTAATGCACACTAAAACAACCTAACACACATTCACACATTAACAGAAACTATCACACACTAACACACACTACTGCACAATGACACACTGTCACAAACTAATACACACTAGTGAGTTTGGACTTTAGAGAAGATACAGTTTTCTCTCTTATTTGTCATTTGCTCTCTGTATCTGTATTTCAGGGTTTTATTCACATATGAAGGAAACAGCTATGATATCCAAGTAGCAGCAAAAGGAGGTGTGTGGGTGTGTGTGTTCAGGTGGAGGTTTGGGTTAATCATGTTCCTCATCGTGTTCAGGTGGAGGTTTGGGTTAATCATGTTCCTAACTGTGTTCAGGTGGAGGTTTGGCTTAATCATGTTCCTAACTGTGTTCAGGTGGAGGTTTGGGTTAATCATGTTCCTAACTGTGTTCAGGTGGAGGTTTGGGTTAATCATGTTCCTTATCGTGTTCAGGTGGAGGTTTAGATGAGATGGTGCAGGAGCTCGACGTGGGTAAAGTTATGTACGCATTCTGCAGAGTGATTGATCCGAATTCCGGAGTGACAAAATTTATTCTCATTAACTGGGTGAGTTAAAACAGAGGAATGGTGTTAATTAGAGATCATTTAAAGAGCTTTCAATAAAATGCCATTCAGAAGAATTGCAGGAAATATACTCTGTGTGTGTGTGTGCGTGTGTGTGTGTGTGTGTGTTTAGACTGGTGAAGGAGTGACCGGTATGAGGAGAGTTGTGTGTGCTAATCACTTCCACACCATGGCCAGTTTTTTAAGGGTGAGTTTTACATTTATTAATATGGAGACGATGAAGATCATGTGATGTGTGTGTGTTTTATTTCTCTGCCGCAAATCAATTATTCTGTTTTGCAAATATTTTGCAGAATACCGTCTCAAATATTCAAATATTCTACAGGGACAAGAAAAGCTCAAGATTTAATTCATTTTAATCAGTTATGAGGTGGTAAATTAACTTTTTTGTTTTGAGAGAGATATTAACTGTTTATCGCTTAATAATTAATGGAAGAGGCCTAGTTCAAGCACTAGGAGTAGGCAAAAAAATAAAATAAAATGGAATTGAATGAGGTCTGTAAGTGGTGTGTGTAGGTGTGAATTGGCCTTTAGTATTAATCAGAGATGGAACATTTTATTTTTCTCTGTTTAAATAGTGGCACTGAAAAGCACGCGTGTGTGCAAGTTGATTTTAAATAAAGTGCATTAGATTGGATGGAGTAGTTTTGCAGTGGAGAAGAGTGGGTTTTGTGTCACTTTGGAAAAATATTTCTGTACAGCTGCAAGTAAAGTACATTTTTGTATTCAATGCATCTGAATACCTCATTGTCAACGACTGATAGCTGCTGATCAAGAACAACACGTTGGGCAAGAGCTGTTAGTTTCACTCACATAGTGTCATCTGTAGATATTTTCTCGCCTAGCTAGTGCTGCTAGTAGTGAACTCATACTTTGAGTTTTATGTTTAAGATGTTTTATCAGGTTACTTGTATGGTAGGAAGATGCTGTATTTTCACAGAACACAGTTTGTAGTCTGTTTTGCTGCTTTGCTTTGATCAATATTTGTAAAATATGTCCGGATTGCTGTCATTAATATGGCAATGTACGTTAGCCTTACTTCACACAGTATCACCTGGTATCAGATGTTGGTATTGGGGCATCTTTTGCAAGTACTACGTAGTATTTGGCCGATACCTGATACCAGTGTAAGTATCAATGCTTTCCTACTTTTAATAATAGACATTGTCACATCACAGCTTTACAGAAATCCAGATGTACATTTAGATACATAATGAACGAGACAGAGGCGACAGTGGCGAGGAAAAACTCCCTGAAAAGAAATGAGGGTGAAACCTTGAGAGGAACCAGACTCAAAAGGGAGCCAATCCTCTCCTGGGTGAGACCAGATAGTGTGATTATAAATCATTACAGAATACAGCTGTAGAAGAGCAAAGACAAATAGTTCTGAGTGTGTTTACAGGATGATCAGTATGAGCAGATGTGTATGAGTGTCCCGGAATGAGCACAGGACAGTCCTTATGATTGTAGCAGCAGGTCTTGGCTACGAATCTAGATTCAAGATTCAAGATTCAAAGGTTTATTTATCACATAGCTCTGAAGACTGTGCATAACAAAATAATAAACATACAGACAATATAACAATGGGTATAAGGTAAGAGGGGATGCAAGACAATAGAAAACAACATAAGATCATTCAGAATAATTACACAAGCAACACACACATACAAAGAGCATACAAAATACATGTATGTATGTATGTACATGTATATACACATATACAATATAGCCTGTGTATGTGCAAATGTGCTATATATGGCATACAGTACATAAGCTATGTGCTGGTGCTGTGCATGTGTGCATTTAGTGTCATGTGCAGAGGAGCTGGAATAGTCTTCAGGAATTCAGGGTTCTGGGTTAGGGGGAAAAAGATCCTCTTTAGCCTCTCAGCCCTGACCATGTGGTTGCGGAGGAGCTTTCCAGACCAAAGCCATCCGAATAGTTCATTGTTGGGGTGTGTTGGATCTTTTGGGATTATTTCTGCTCTGGTATTGCGCCAACTGGTGTAGATGTCCTGCAGGCTGGGAAGTGCTGAACTGATGAGCTGTTCACCATCCTCTGCAGGGCTTTGTTGTCCACAGCACTGCAGTTACTGTACCAGGTGGTGATGTTTCCAGTGAGATTGCTCTCTATTATGGCGGTATAAAAGGACTTCTGGATAGCTGAGGAGATGTGCAACTTCCTCAAGTTTGATGTTTGAAGAGGCCATGACAGGTCCTTGAAGAGGTTTGAAGAGCCCATGACAGGCTGACATGTACACTGAGGTACCTGAAGCTGCTCACTCTCTCCATTAGGGTCCTGTTGTTCATAAGAGCTGTGTATGTCCTCTGTTGCTCCCTTCTGAAGCCCATAACCAGTTCTTTAGTCTTGCTGATGTTTAGTGTGGCACCACTGGAATAGCCTATTCACTTCATCCACATAGGCCTTTACATCATTCTTGGTGATCAGGCCTACCACCACAGTGTCATCCACAAACTTGTGGTGTTGGATCAGTGGGTGGCTACCTAATCACGTGTGTATAGAGTGTATAGCATAGGGCTCAAAACACAGCCTTGGGGAGCTCCAGTGTTGAGAGTGAGGGCAGAATGAGGAGCACAGTCCCAGCTACCTGAGCTTACCAAACAGCCTAGTGGGATTATGGTGTTAAAGGCTGAACTGTAATCAATGAACTGCAGTCTCACATAGTTCTTCCTTCCCATGCACAGATGGGATATGGTTGTGTGTGGGAGACAGTGTCATCTATCTGATTAGTAAGTGAACTGGAGAGGATTGTAGAGTGCTGGGCAGAGAGGAGCAGATGAGGTCAAAGCACTTCATCACCCCAGAGGTCAAAGCCAATAATAGTGGATCTCTTAATGCATGTGGGGACAATGGACTGTGTCAGGGACAGATTGAAAATAGTCGTTAGCACAGGAGCAAGTTGGTCAGTGAATGTTTTTAGAACCCTCTCAAGTTTATCGCCTGGGCCCATTGCCTTGTGCACGCAAGCACGCAGCCTTGTGGTACGTCTGTGTTTAGGATGATGGTGGAGGAGGAGTTGTTGCCAACTCTAACAGACTGGGGTCTGTTGGTCAAAAAGTCCAGAGTCCAGTTGCAGAGAGTGGGACTGATACCAAGACTGGAGAGTTTGGAGATCAGCTTAGATGGAATGACAGGTGATGAGTGCCAAAGATGTGGAGGCATAAGAAGTAAGTAAAATTAAATTAAAAAACAAAACAAAAAAAAACACAGCCTTAACAGAGCAGCCATGACAGCATCTGAACTCGTCCACGCAATCTTGATTTATCAGACAAAGACTTCAATTCAATTCAATTTTACTTATATAGTGTTTTTACAAAGGACATTGTCACAAAGCAGCTTTACAGAAGTCTGGCATTATATAAAATATAAAATTGTAACTTTTAAATTTATCCCTAATGAACAAGCCAGAGGTAGAACACAGATTATTAGGTATGCTCTTGTCCTGTAATGGTTTAAGAAGATGTACATTGTGTGCAGAGTGCAAACAGGGACTCCGGCAAGACTAGCTATGACAGCATAACTAAGAAAAAGCCTTTATAAGAGGGAGAGTCAGAAGGTATCACAGACCTGAGGGCGCCCTGGGACATAAAGCGGCCAGCCACTCCACTGTCAACAAACCTGAGTGAATGCGTAAGAGTGAGGGGGGCGACAGCATCGAAACATCCCAGTTCCCAAAACACTCTATGTCAGGGGTCTTCAATCTTATCCGCAAAGGGTTGGTGTGGCTGCAGGCTTTCTTTCCAGCCAAATAGGAGGCACACCTGATAGTTGATTGGAGCCCAGGAAGAGCTGATTAAACCTAGTGGAAACAGGTGTGACTCCTGCCTGGTTGGCCTGCGGCCACACAAGCCCTTTGTGGACAAAACTGAAGACTCGCAATGTATCACAAATAAAACTACTGCTAATGACTAGGAAGGAAGAATGACTAAACATCCTGCACTCAACAACAAGCTGAATATTTGCTATGTTTATCTCTCACCCCTCACACGGACTGTTCACACCCCTCCCGTCTGGACTCAGGCTACGGAGCATCCGGGCCAAGTCCTCCAGACTTCTGAACAGTTTCTTCCCACAGGCAGTCAGGCTGCTGAACAGATGGACATTTACACTTTCAGATTGAACTTCCATCTCAGCCTAATTCCCATCTAATGCACTATCTACTGCACCCAGCCACTTTACACTTCACTCAATTTATATGCACAGACATTATAACACTTTAACCTGTACACATTGTCTGCACTTCTGACAATGTAAAAATCACGAAGGACTATTGCCTATTACTGTGCACTGTAATAATACATGTACAGTGGTAATTTATCCACTGTCTACCATCTAGACTCTACTGTCCTGTGCTTAATGGTTGTATAGTCTGTTGTATATTGTTGTGTATAGCCTATTGTATAGTGTTGTGTTTAGCCAATTGTCTGACTGTTTGCACTGTTGTCTGCTGCTGTTTCATGTTAAATGTAGCACCATTTACTGAAGAAACACTATTTTATCCCTCACTCAATTCATCTGTGGTGAGAAGGAAAGACAATCAAGTTGACTTTGACTTTGACTTTGAATGTTAAACATACCTTAGTCAAAACTTTGTGAAGATGATTTTCGGCTCTGACATGGATGGCCTCCGTTTGCTAAAGGGGAAAGTGAAAAATACAACAAATGATAATGATAACACAAAAATTATTGGTAAAAAAGAAAAAGCGGTATTGTTTAAATGCTGACACAGGTGAGAAACTCCCAGCAAACGATTTGAAGACAGGAACTACATCACAGGAACTAACCTAAACATTTCTTCAGGAGCTACAACCAGACATCAGAAGTATATCTTGACAGACAGAGACAGAGAGAGTGAAAGAGAGAGTGAAAGAGAGTGACAGAGGCAGAGAAAGAATAGCAGATTATTAGTTATGTTCTTGTCCTACAGTGGTTTAAAGTGGTTTACAGGTGGAGACTCTGGCAGGTGTAGCTAGAACAGCATACAGAAAAGGAACGTAAATGTTGTCTGCTATTCCACCGTCAATAAACATTAGTGAACATATGGGGGTGGGGGCGACAGCATCCAAACATCCTAGTTTGCCAAAACTATCTATACCAATGAACCTTCTAGATCCATGCCTTTACCTGGCTGTTACACTACTACTACTGTACTGACTCCACCTAGTGCATTTTAGAATCTAGTTACTACAGTTAGGTTTGACCAATCAATGGTGTGCACTATTTTTGCACTACCCATATGAAACTGTTTAGTGACCTTGGTATCCTGACAACAAGGTTAAAAAAATTCAGTATGGGTACTGAGTTCCAGTAGTCAGCAATGGAAACAATTAGAGTGTGGCATGATAGTGGTATGGAAAACAGTCATCACCCTATAAACTCCATCTGAATCTCCTGGTAAACTCCTTTTCAGGTTCAGTAAACAGAGACGTTGGTGTCCATAAGAGCAGGGCAGATAAGAGTTCAGCATCGGCAGGTTAAGTGAGGACTATGGGCTGAGAGACTAGAATATCAGCAAGAGGAAACGCTGTGCTTTAGCCTGAATGCTTCTGCCTGTTTCCACATTGACATCAGGATTGGACAGATTAAAAGAAGGACAGAATGACCATTTACTGTTTTGCCATTTTAATTCCCATACTGGGCATCACAGTAGTTCCTTTTTGTGTTTTTGTCAGTGGCCCAGAATAAAAAGTAAAATCTGAGTGAAAGCCAAAGAGCACACTGTAAGAGAATTCCCCTGCTACCAATGGGAGAGCTGGCAGGCCTGTCAAAGTGATGATGTAGGAAGGACACTAGGCACCACAAGAAGTATTTGAACTAGTAGGCACAAAGGGAACTGGAGTAACATGGACAATGGTTAGGCATACCTGTATAATGAGAGGGGGAGTGGTTATAGGCGGAGCTTCAGAGAGGAAGATTTCATGGCCATAGCTATTGTATTATGTTATTGTGTGTAGTATTGACACAAATGTTTGTTGTATTTGTGTGATTGCAGGGAGCTCATGTGACAATTAAAGCGCATTCAGAAGACGATGTCGAGCCTGAACTCATCATGAATAAAGTCTGTCAGGCTGTAGGAGTGAATTACAGCTTACACACTGAATCAAATCAATTCAGCAACACTGCAGCTTCACATCCTGTGGTGAGACACTGCGTGTCAATCTTTAATAAACAACATGGTGAGATATACACTGTGTGTTTATAGCATGCATACCATGGTGTTTATAAAAGATTGCACAGAGACAAACACACAGCGCACTCTGGATGATTTCAGATTTTACTATAGCTATTAAACCCATCAATCTGACAGGAATAATAAAACCAGGTTTCTGTGTGTGTGTGTGTGTGTGTGTGTGTGTGTGTGTGACTGCAGGGTTCAGCATATCGCAAAACCAGCGCGTTAGAGGAAATTAAAGGAACTGACAGGGAAAACTTCTGGGCTCAGATGGAGGTGAGAGAACAGCCTAATGCATAAATAACACTAATCTAACACAGACATAACGTTTATCAAACAATCCACTTAAAAATCATCATTCACCCATAACTCATATACTGTATAGCACCCTATCAAGCATCAAACACTAATCTAATGCTTATCTAAATATCAAGCACTTATCAAACAACAAACACTCATATAACTCAGATAATGCTCAAATAACACTAAACTAAAGCACCATATAATGTTAAACACCAATTTAACATTCATCTAATGCTCATATAATACTCATTAAATGCATATGTAGTGGTCATTAATCATTCAAAAATTCAGTGCACAATTACTGAAAGCTCACATAATACTAAAATAATGCTTGTAATTTGCACATATAAAGCTCATCAAATGCTAATAAACTTTACTGAGATGACAGAACAAACCATAATGCATTAAAAAGCGTACTGAAATGCAGAAGAGCAGTTCCACATGAAATGAGCACAGGAGGGTATGATTGAGTTTTACTCGTCTTTCTCTGCATCTCTTCATTAGAAAGAGGAAGAAACTCGCCGTCAGCAGGAGAGAAAGAAAGCAGAGGAGGAACGACAGAGAGTGGAGAAAGAGAGAAAAGAACAGGAGGAGAGAGAGACGGCCGAGAGAGAGCGACAGCAGAGAGAGAGAGCCAAACAGATCGATCAGCAGAGGTGACCAATCAGATCATCACATTAATCAGATCATCACATTAATCAGATCATCATATGAATCACTTCATCACATCAGATCTGCTGTTACACTAAAGTGATATAAAATACAAGAGTGAAAATCCACTTCTCATTTGTGTATTTGGGTGAAAAGTCTTTGGTTTGGTTAACATGGACTAGACATCACTTATGATTATAATTAGCATACCTAAGCTAATTTGAAATGAAAATGAAATGCAGTTGTTTATGCAGTTAGTGTTTGTTTTCTCTGTAGTGAAGGTTTCATTCCTCTCGTCTCTCACAGACTGTTTGAGAAGAGACAGGAAACCAAACATCAAAATCAGCAGCAACAGGAACCGGTAAAGAAATCTCAGAAAATCAGTAAAGTGCTCAGAGTGTGATGTTAATGAGTGAGTGCTTAACATCTGAACATCTGAAATGGATTCAGGTGGAGCGAGAACTTCAGGCTGCTCAGTGGAAAGGAATAAGAAGCTCCAGATCTGTTCAGGAAGCCAGAGTGAGTAAACACATGCAGCGTTCAGTGTGTGATGCAGAGTAGAATTAAACACATATTAAATCTGTGTGTGTGTGTGTGTGTGTGTGTGTGTGTGTCTGTCTGTCTGCAGGGTTCAAAGTATTGTAAAACCAGTGCTTTAGAGGAAATGAATGGAACCGACAGGGAAAATTTCTGGGCTCAGTTGGAGGTAAGAGACAGTTGTGCATTTCAGTTTAGGGTCAGGGTTAGCTCTAAGTGTGTAATCTAAAACAAAATGAAGCCATTTACCAATGGCAACCTCATAATGACAACAAAGGTTTCATTGTTCTTTTGCAACTTTTAACATGCTTAGGCTCTCCGTTCTTGTTTACCTATCTTTCTTTAAAACACTATACTCTCTTACTCCATTTTGTTTTAAAACAGTCTTGATCTTGATTTTGTGGCTCTGTTTGAACCTTCAGGAGCAGTGGTTTGCACTGGACGCAGTATCCAGTTGCTGAGTAGTAGCAAGGACTTGGTAACTCCAGGGTTTCAAACCGGAGAGTGCAGTGAGATTGGGTAGGCCTTTATCTCAAAACTAACAAGTGCACCAAAACAGGTGGCTGATAAGGCTTAAGGCAATTATAATGTATCACTTAAGGCTTAGGTCTTGGGTGAATGTCCAATGTCATTGTCAGGTGAGACGAGCCACCACAAAACTTGTATGGACCAGTCCATTTGGGACACAGTTTTTGCCTGGTCAGAGCAGGAAGGTCAACCCATACTAGATCACCTGGTTCATATGCTGTATGTCCCATCTGGTGATCATAGTAGTTCTTTTGTTGCAAACCTGCTGCAGCAATATTATCTGCAACTATCTGGAAAGCAGAACATAGTTTCTCAACATAGAATTGGCATAATCATTTGGAGTACCACGTGTGGGAATGGAATACATGGTGGACATCAGTGAAGAAGGACAGCAGTGGGAAGGCCTGCCTCTCTGCCATGGGCCAAGATGTATTTAGTTGAAGAATGGACACTTTTGTTGTATGCAGATTCTAGCAGCTTTGGATGTTAATCCCATTCATCTCCTTTACTGAACAAGTATTTGTCCAATTGGTCTTTTGTGGACCTGTTTGCACATTTGACCATTCCATCTTGCATGGCATAATATGGAGAAGTGTGTGTTTTGTGAATGCTCAGCCATAAGCACAGTTCTTTCACCAGATCAGAGACAAACTGACAACCCTGTTCTGTATACAGTCTCTGTGGCACACAATGACACCTGATATAATTTTTAAACAAACACATTGCCACAGTTATTAAATTAGCAGCATTTAATCAGCAAGGGTAAGTCAGCAAGGGTAAGTTTGGGAAAGTCTTTTTTCCAGTAATGATGCAGTACAGGTGGGCTATCTTTAGGCTTTGCAATTGGGGATCTACTCTCAGCTAAAACCCACTTTATCACCTAATACAAGGTCAACCCTTTGAGCTTGAACAGTTTCTTTTTTGTCCATATCGAGGGAGTGAAGGCTGCATAAGTAGAGTCGAATATGAAACAGGTTAAGCGTGCAGTGCAGAGTGAGAAACATTTCTATCCTCATAATTGGTATTACTCATGAAATAGTAATAGCAATAGCTTGGTCTAATTTTGAACAGATGGAAACTCAGATGCTGACAGAGTCCTCATTTGTTTCAGGACGATGTGACATTGAGTGAGCACTGGCATGTTGGGTCCCTGTTGGTATTCAATAGTCCAATCAAGCAGGCCAACTCCAAGAGCTCATCTTGCTCTAGAGTCCGTATGATTACAGTCCAGGGACAGTTTCTTAGACCAAGTAGTGGCTTGTGGTCTGTGACAGTACAAAAAAGTGTCCCCCATTAATAACTGCCATAAGTGGCATATGGACCACACAACATCCCACAATTCTCTATCATAGGTGGAACAGCATCTCTCTGTTGGTGTGAAAATGTTGCTGGCATAAGCAATGACATTTTCTTTGTTTGTCATCATTCGTTTTGGATACCACAGACCCAATAGCTGTATTGGAAGCATCAATAAAGAAAAGAAATTTCCTAGTAAAATCTAGATAGTCAGTTATTGGTGTGTGGGTTAGTGCAATGCAGTGGGAATCAAATGCTCTTTACTCAGTGGTTGTCTATACTTGCTCTTCTGTGTGAGACCATAAACTGGTTTTGACGTTTTTGCAAACTCAAATATGAGACACCTGTTGTAAGAGCAAAAGCCTAAAAATGCTCTTACGTCTGTTGGGTTTCCAGATGTGGTCCAGTACCTTACTTTTTGCATGTTTCTGGGGTCAGGCTACAAGCCAGCTGAGGAAACAGTGTGCCCCAAGAAGGTCACTTCTCGTTGGGCAAAACTGCACTTTGAAGTTTTTGGACTAAAATTGGTTGCTCTAAGAAGGCCAAAAACCTCTCTCAAATCCTTAGTGTGGTCAGTAGAAATCTTTCTAAAGACAATGCAAGGCATGTTTTAAATGAAAGCCCTAGTAACACCAGCTGCTTAAGAAGTTGGAAATTGGAGGGACATTTTCCAGTCCCATAGACATTACCTTAAATTGTTACAAGGAGTGGCCTGTGGTGATGTCTGTCTTTGCGTTGTCCTTTGTCAGTCCTCTTCTGGTTTCTTTTGCTCCTGCTGAAGGTGAGTTTGTTGCCATATTGCACATGCCAGTATCCAGATCACAAATCATACTGAACACAGACAAATCACTAAGTGCATCTAATGTGTCATCTAATCCTGGGCAAAGGATATGCATCCTTAATGGTGACCGCATTCAAGCCCCTGTAATCGACACCTTTTCCCACACCATCACAACTGGGGCAGCCCATGGGCTATGGATAGTCTCAACAATACTTTTTCTAGCATGTCATCCATATGTGACTGAATCACCTCTTGCATTTGTGGCTAAGTATAATTAGATTGCTTTCTGACTGGGGCAGCACAATTAATGTTAAATTTGTGTTTAGTTAAATCTGTTCTCCTAAAATCATTGGGGTCTTTGCTGAACACGTCACTGTGAGCCATGAGCAATGTATTTAGTTAATCTTTTTGCAAATCTGTAAGTTTCTTAATCTTAACATCAAAAGGCAATTTGGGTGGCTGAATAGTGAATCCATTTATTTCTGTAAAGCTGCTTTGTGACAATGTCCATTGTTAAAAGTGCTATACAAATAAAATTGAATTGAATTGAATTGAATAGTCGAGTTGGACACATGCAGTGACCATAACCTGGGTTATGTCATCCTCTGACACTTGGGTGAAGCAGCCTAACTGCATACCCACCTGGCTGCAGCACAGTGGCACTTGTTGTGGGATTCATAACAGGCACAATTGTAAGGCTATTGTCAGCTATAGTGAGAGTTCAAGCTATAGCAATAGCCTCCAGACCTAACTGTCTCAAGAAACCCACTGTAAACATCTGGAATGCCTGAAGTAATAGAAGGAGGAGTCAATGTGACAGAGCAGTGCATTTCGCATATCGGGGTTACGGTGCTGTTCTCTGTGACTTCGGTTGGAACTAGCTGGGTAGTGCTTAGTTGAGACAGGTTCTGATTATAAAGACAGCACAAGCCTTTGTCCAGGGACAATATGGCGTGATGTTGGTGAAGGTAGTCCCAGCCTAAGATGATGCCCTGACTTATGTTTATTATATTTCTTTGTTCACTGCAGTGACAGAGGTTTCAGACTCAGCAAGGTTAGTGGCTAGAAATATTTGAGGACTTGATGGTGCCTATTGTATCATTTGTTATTAATTGTAAATGGTGACATGGGTGCTCCTAATCACCTAATTGCAGTTACCCTGATGCTGATTATGATGTTCTCTGTAGTTATCCTGGAAATGACACTGGGTGGTTTGTGGACATCCCCAGTTATGTTCCATATTATCTTGAAAGAAACCCATTTGCTGTGTGGGCTTAGCAGGATAGTAAGATTTTCATCAGCCATCATAACAAGGCTCAAGGTAATGGCCAAGGGAATAGTCAGAGTAATAATGAGCCCTATGCTTCTCCATATAGGAGGGAGGATGCAATGTATCATGCTGGTGGAACACATCCCAACCTTGTCTGATGTGGTTTCTCTATCCTGAGAGGGATAAGTAGGGTTCTGGTGAAGAATCACAAGAGCCTAGTGGCTGACCATCCATGAGTTGAGCTTTGTGAAGCATTGTATCTCCTTGGGCGGTGTTTCCTGCGGTGTTGTGGCGTAAAACTGTGACTCCTTTTAGACGCATAGCCATTATTATTGGTACTTATATTCCTTATGGCACTCACTGCCATATTGTGTCATTGGATGAAATAGGCTTTGGAATATTTCTCACTCCTCTCTCATGACACTTTATTTGAAGTTCCTGATCCAAGCCAGCCAAAAATTGGGACATTTTCATTATGAAGTATACGTAGCAAGCAAGCTACTGTAGCTGGGAAGCAGCTGAACTTTTGCAGCTCATCCTGTTTCTGTGACAAAAGTTAAGAAGAATCCCGATGACATCTTCCTTAAAGCTTTACTTTTCTTTTTAATTGTGTGAATACATTTTACGCTGCTTAGGCACCGCAAAAAAGTTTTTTATTTCTTCTCATGTTTTCTCTTTTTCTTTCTTACTCTCTATCACCCCCAAGAGGCCCAAATAATTCCCAACATAAACTAACATTACACAGGGAAGATCTGTCAAAACAAAAGGTCACTTTTGTGCATATTCACTAATTATTCAATTCACTTCAATTCAATTTCATTAGCACTTTTAATAATGGATATTGTCACAAAGCAACTTTACAGATGTCCAGATATAGATATAGATTTAGATTTATCCCTAATGAGCAAGCCAGAGGCTACAGTGCCAAAGAAAAATGACAAAAGGAAGAAAGATTGAGAAGAACCAGTTTCAAAAGGGAACCCATCCTCTTTTACATTTAAGTTTACAATAAATATGTGTATATCATACATCATATATGGTTCATCAAACACTCAAAAATGGCTCATCAACTTCTCATCCAACAATCAACCACTCATTCAATATCCAAATATCATCAAATGCTTGTATAATACTAATCAACTGCTCAAAAGCTTTAAAAAAAAAAAAAAAAAAAAAAAAAGGTAATTTAATTATTTAAGTAATTGCACTTATAAAGCTCATCAAATGCTAATAAACTTTACTGAGATGACAGAACAAACCACTGACTCATTCAAAGGGAAGTGGACAAGGGTGCATTAAAAAGCGTACTGAAATGCAGAAGAGCAGTTCCACATGAAATGAGCACAGGAGGGTATGATTGAGTTTTACTCGTCTTTCTTTGCATCTCTTCATTAGAAAGAGGAAGAAACTCGCCGTCAGCAGGAGAGAAAGAAAGCAGAGGAAGAACGACAGAGAGTGGAGAAAGAGAGAAAAGAACAGGAGGAGAGAGAGACGGCCGAGAGAGAGCGACGGCAGAGAGAGAGAGCCAAACAGATCGATCAGCAGAGGTGACCAATCAGATCATCACATTAATCAGATCATCACATTAATCAGATCACCACTTATGATTATAATTAGCATACCTAAGCTAATTTAGTCTAAAAACAAAACTACATTTCTCTGGTCACAGAATGTTGAAGGTGCACTTCTGTGCTTCAACCTCATCAAAAATGAAAAACAGCATGTCTAATTATAGCAGAATGAAAAAGAAAAAGTGAAATGAAATGCAGTTGTTTATGCAGTTAGTGTTTGTTTTCTCTGTAGTGAAGGTTTCATTCCTCTCGTCTCTCACAGACTGTTTGAGAAGAGACAGGAAACCAAACATCAAAATCAGCAGCAACAGGAACCGGTAAAGAAATCTCAGAAAATCAATAAAGTGCTCAGAGTGTGATGTTAATGAGTGATGTTAATGCTTAACATCTGAACATCTGAAATGGATTCAGGTGGAGCGAGAACTTCAGGCTGCTCAGTGGAAAGGAATAAGAAGCTCCAGATCTGTTCAGGAAGCCAATGTGAGTAAACACATGCAGTGTTCAGTGTGTGATGCAGAGTAGAATTAAACACATATTAAATCTGTGTGTGTGTGTGTGTGTGTGTGTGAGATTAATACATGTAATAAAGTTAAATACTGAATCAGGGTGTCTGTGTTTGTGCAGGATGCAGCGGCCATCATTTCTCAGCGTGCCGTCAACCCCAGAGACATTTTCAGTCAAAAAGAAACAAACTTCCTCACTAACAGAGTCTCTGAAGCACAACCGGGCAAGAGCAGCACTAATAACATCGGTAAGAACAGTGCAGGAACATCAGTAAGAACAGTGAGAGAACATCAGTAAGAACAGTGCAGGAACATCAGTAAGAACAGTGAGAGAACATCAGTAAGAACAGATTTAAGATGCTTCTCCTCCGATGTTCTCAGTGTGGAAAAAAAAAAATTCTTGTACTTTAAAGGGACGATTTTATTATTTAATAGTGTCATAGTTACAGCATGTAACAGTGTGTGTGAGTCTGTGCCCATGAGAGCCTCAGATTCCTGTTCCTGGCTGACAGGAGTGAAACCCGATGTGGTCTTCTGCTGTTGTAGCTCATTCACCTCAAGGTTCGATGTTTTGCGCATGCTGAGATGCTTTTCTGCTCACCATGGTTGTAAAAGTGTTTATTTGAGTTACTGTAGACTTGCTGGCAGTTTGAACCACTCTGGCCTTTTTCCTCTGATGGCGTTTCCATCCACAGAACTGTCGCTCACTCAGTGTTGTGTGTGAAAATCCCAGCAGAAGGTCAGAAGTTTCTGAAAAACTCAAACCAGCCCATCTGGCACCAACAACCATGCCACATTCATTCTGATGTTTGATGTGAACATTAACTGAAGCTCTTGACCTGTATCTGCATGATTTTATGCTGCTGCCACATGATTGGCTGATTAGATACAGTAACTGCATAAATGAGCAGGTCTACAGGTGTTCCTAATAAAGTGGATAGTGAGTGTATGTATTTTATGGCATGTGGAATTTAAGCAGAATGTTTTCGTTGGTTTTTTTGTAGAACGTAGCCTAAATTTTTACACATTCGTCATGCGGCTGAGAGAGACATCTGCGTCATTATAGTGCTCCATCATCATCTTGTCTTGGAGAATTACCCATAATTCTATGTTGTCTCTATTTTCACTGCCAAGCGAGCTGTGCCATACGAACACATAAGGACCCGTGCTGAATGTGGTTCCCTTCTCACTGCGGCACCATGTGAACCGAGTGGCGCTGTTCAGGGGAGAAGTGATGTGTTTTTTTATAGATTTGTGTTGGAGGCAGTGAGAAGCTCTGAACGCTGAGTAACTGAATGATTTATTCTTTGTAGTCTAATGAACGATAGTGATGTAGAAAATAATGTTTATGTCACTCAGCTGAAATATCACTCCTGTGTGTGTGTGAAATGTTTAGCTTATAATGAAGAGAAACAGCTGGAAGAAAACAACTACGACACAGTTCCATCACAACACAGAGTCTATAATGAGGCAAGTAATATTATTATTTATTCTTTTTTATTATTATTATTATTATTATTATTATTATTATTATTATTATTATTATTAAAACACAAAGACAAAGTCCAAACTGCCAGGTTTTTAATCAAGAAACTGACTGCTGAGAAAAAAAGACTGCTGATTTGTCAAACTCAGATTCAGGACCACACACACACACACACACACACACAGAGGATTAGGATCTAATTCACCATTTCATCATCTTTACACACCTCCAGACGCCAAAGTCTTGTCAATCCCATGACATCAAAGGTGTGACATCATACAGAGGTTTAATATTGAATTCAGATGAAACGCCGAGAAACTCAGCATGAACTAGACAGGAGAAGAGACGTGGAGCTGGAGCTCAGAGATGCTCAGACTAACAGCTGGCTGTGTTAATAAATCTGTGTGTGTGTGTGTGTGTGTGTGTTTGTAAGGTGGAAGATGGCAGAACGTCTGCAGTTAAACAGTCGGCTGGTCTGCAGCAGAGTCTCTACGCTAAAGCGCTGTTTGATTATCAGGCGGGTGAGTGCTGCTGTCATTTACACACAGTACAGTGCAAAACTTTACAGTATAATATAATAATATCTAATTGTTAAAAATTAAATTTGTGTGCAACCAGAAACAAGTCCAATGATGATGTAAAATAATCAGAATAATAATCTGAAAAGACGTTTTAGTGACATTTTCTTTGGATTGTCAGGTTTATATGAACCATTTATAGACACTGATCAACTCATTCTCAACAAGATCTCAGTGTCGAATAATGTTTATATTTCAACAACACCTTAATAAATTCATTAACAAAGTCACAAAATGCAGAAAAGAATGAAATGTTACAGCAGTTATAAAGACGTAGACATAAAAGTTATTAGAGAATTGTCACATTCAGAGTGGAGAGTGAAAACCTTTAAACTCACAATTTTATGACTATTAATATATTATACATTATTTTACCATTCTGTTACCACTGACGTCCACCTAACCTTCTCCTAACGTTCACCTAACCTTCTCCTAACGTTCACCTAACGTTCACCTAACCTTCTCCTAACGTTCATCTAACGTTCACCAAACCTTCTCCTAACCTTCTAATGTTCCCCAAACCTTTTCCTAACCTACTCCTAATGTTCACCTAACCTTCTAACGTTCACCTAACGTTCATCTAACACTCATGTAACTTTCTTCTAACGTTAACCTAACATTGCCATAACGTTAATCTAACATTCACCTTACGCTCATCTAACATTCATCCAACATTCGTCTAACGTTAATCTAACGTTCCTCTAACACTCATCTTGCTCTTTAAGGGGAAGTGTATAAAATGGGACTGGAACGCAGACACACAAAGCATTTTAAAGCTAAACACAGCGTCTTTCTTTCCTCAGCTGATGACACTGAGATCACCTTTGACCCTGGTGACATCATCACCGTTGTAGAGATGGCGGATGAAGGCTGGTGGCACGGTTACGGGCCTGATGGGCATTATGGGATGTTTCCTGCTAATTATGTGGAGCTCATTTAAATTGCAGTTTAATGTTTAATCTGTTGCTGAAATGTTCCTGACGGTTTGGTGGTTTTGCTGCAGTTACGCTGCAGACTGAGAAGCTTGTGCTGAGTTACACAGCAGGCAAACTACTGCATACATGTAATTAATATGTTCGTAAGATTACTGTTCAACTGGGTTCCTTTAAAAACTGTTTCTGAGAACACAAACATTTACAATAAACTGATAAAGTACTGTGTTTGGATTCATTATTTTAGAAAACACACACATACACACATACATTAAAGCAATAAAGCAAATTTTACATGGTGCTTAACTGGAGACACTGTATTTATTATCTAGATCAGCCGCTGCAGCTGCAAGTCAAACATGTATTCAGCTACGTTTGGGGTAAAGAGCTTCATTTTCAGTCAAAATGTTGTTTTAATACCGAAGAGACGAAATGTTTTGCACATTTTTCCATATCAGCCTTGCTTCTGTGTTTTTACGAATGAACTCTAAACAGCTTCAAGTTCAAGTTCAAGTTCAAGTCGAGCTTTATTGTCATTCTGCTACATGTGTGGACATATAGTTGAACGAAATGTTGTGTCTCGCAGGACCACGGTGCTACATACAAGTTAAACATAAATATAAACATAGAAGTATAAGAAACAATTTAGGTGACTATATATACTTTACAAAACTTTACAAAAACTATACAAAACTTTACATAGATACTGTAAATGGAATTGTGCATAAGAGGTATTTTGTACATGAAATTGTGCAAAAGAGATATTTTAGGGGAAGCAGCGCATAAGTGCAAGATGATTTGTAGTGCAATGCACAAGTAAACATATATTATCAGACTGAGTCTTTGTGTGAGAGAGTGTCTATAAAAAGTGTTCAGTGTACATTCAGGGAAAAGAGTGTGTTACTACAGGTGGTTTGTATAGCCCACTCACCTGTGTGTGGCACACTCAGAATTGCACTTAAACAGATTGTCAGTTTTTTGTTTGTTTTTTTTTCCCTGGGTTTTTTCCTGGGTTTTTCATGGGTTTCATGGGTTTCATGGGTTTGAGGTGTTTATGGTTATGGATGAGGTTTCAGAGGGGGACAGGGAGATTGGAGTTGAGGGCTCTCACAGCCTGGGGGAAAAATTCAGATTCTAATAAAAGTTCAGGAGAGATCTGTAACAAACAATTGTTTTATAACTGAATAATCTGTCAACTATTTTTTTATAATCCAATAAACCATTATCGCTCCATTCTAAAGACAAAGGAGAATAACGCCAAAGTCATGCTACAGGTGTGTAAAACTGAAACTCAGTTAGTTAGTTAGTTAGTTATGAACTATAGTCATGCATAATTATTATTAATTATTTAATAATTATTAATTGGATAGATAGCCATAGATCAGGGGTGTCTGATCTTTTCCACAGAGGGCCGGTGTGTGTGCAGGTTTTCATTCCAGCTAAGCAGGAGCCACACCTGATTCCACCTGTTTAATCAGCTGATCTTGGCTTTCAGTAGACTCAGGTGTGGCTTCTGCTTGGCTGGAATGAAAACCTGCACCTACACCGGTCCTTTGTGGATAAGATCAGACACCCCTGCCATAGTTAGTCTGGAGAACAGGTTGTTATGGGACATGGAGATTTAGATGTTGATTGTACAAATATAAAATAGCAACGTGGTTCAAAACATAAATAAAAAAAAACAAACAGGATCCAACAAAAAATACTAATGTACACTCCTGGGCAAAAAATGGACCAAGCCCAAAATGGCAAATATGAAGATTTTAATGGTTTTAATAACAAATCACTGGTCAGGAAATGAGCAGAATGAAACAGATGCACTCCTGAGAGCTCCTGTGCCTCCATTCACTGGTTTCCTTTTGCTGTTTGGGGAAAAGCTAGAAACAGGGAAATTCACTTCTATAGTCTTCTTGTACGCAAAATCATGATAATGATTAAAATGTTTGATGTAAAATTCTAACTCACATGTCTGTTACAAATTTTCCCAAAATATCTTCTGGGATGTTTTTTTTCTTTAAAGATTAGTGATTATTTGGGTTTCTGCCGCAGCTGATGCAGATCATCATGATCATTCTTGATAATTTCCTAACCACTGGTTTGTTGTTAAGACCATTAAAAGCTTCATATTTTGCCCAGGAGTTTATTAAACTGCAGAAATTTTCTAACAGAAACTAATCCACTTTTGACACCGAAGTGAAAACCAGGAATATTTCAACAACATGGCATTCAAGCTACAATCAACACAATCAACCTTATAACAGGGGCTTAGACACAACGTAATATTAATCAGGGGATTTAACAAAAAAGAAAAGAAAAGAAAAAAGACACCTGACAAAGCTCGACAAGATACACAGAAACTTTATAAACACTAATGCAGCCACATCAATGAGAACAAATTGATCACAGGGGTATTAACACTATTTTTATAATAAATTATATTTATTAAATAATGTCAACAAAAACAAAGCTTTTTTATTTTTAATTTTTGATAGGGCTTTTGGATATTGTACCATATAATTCTTAAATACTATAAACAGGGGAAGATTTAAATATATATATATATATATATATATATATATATACAGTCAGGTCCATAAATATTGGGACAGTGACGCAGTTTTGGTAATTTTGCCTCTGTACACCACCACAGTGGATTTGAAATGAAGCAGTCAAGATGTGACTGAAGCGTAGACTTTCAGCTTTAATTCAAGGGGTTTAACAAAAATATTGCATTAACCGTTTAGGAAT
>CM040470.1:24584410-24598777 GCA_022758105.1 Pangasianodon gigas | reverse complement strand
TAACACCACCTACACCATCCGACTGCCCCAATCACTCTCTAACACCACCTACACCATCCAACTGCCCCAATCACTCTCTAACACCACCTACACCATCCAACTGCCCCAATCACTCTCTAACACCACCTACACCATCCGACTGCCCCAATCACTCTCTAACACCACCTACACCATCCGACTGCCCCAATTACTCTCTAACACCACCTACACCCTTGTTAGCACTGTAACATTTAGCAGCAGAGAGATGCTAACTGCTCTCTTCATATACATGAACTAACTGCTGATGTGGTTTGTTGGTGTTGAGCTGAAGAGCCCAAGAGCAAGACAGTTTCTCTCTCAGACTCTTATCGTGACTGCAGCATCTTCGGGATTCAAACTCACAAC
The DNA here is from genome assembly GCA_022758105.1 of Pangasianodon gigas. Lineage (NCBI taxonomy): Eukaryota > Metazoa > Chordata > Actinopteri > Siluriformes > Pangasiidae > Pangasianodon > Pangasianodon gigas. The sequence continues at coordinate 24,598,393 of CM040470.1, read as the reverse complement.
CCCCTGATGACGGGGCAATAAATTACCACTGCACTGTTCTGGAGTTCCTGAATGTTTTTCATGTCCTCATTCCTAAAGCAGCTGGTCATTCTTCTGTAAATCTGAATCACTTGGTTTTCCGTGTGTAGGATTCTAAAATGGGATTTGGGATTGCCGTCTCGGGCGGAAAAGACAATCCGAATGAAGATACGCGAGAGGCATCGATCATCATCTCTGACGTGCTGCCGGGTGGACCTGCTGACGGCCTGCTGTTGTAAGAAACGCATCACAAGCAAACGTGAAAATTATCAATACAAAATAACATCGCCTCTGACTCGCTCATTAGGGATAAATTTAAACTTTTATCTGGATTTCTGTAAAGCTGCTTTGTGACGGTGTCTATTGTTAAAGGTGCTATATAAATACATTAAATCAGGTGAGACACTAAAATGTGCAGGACTTGGGTTCTCCAGGACCACGGGTGGGAACCTGTGCTTTAGAGGAACCCTTTCTAGGTAGAACTCTACAACAGAGAGTTTCCAAGTAAAATCATTAACAATCCAAAGAACCCTTTGAGGAAACTTTTTTCTCATAGTGCAGGAACTTTTTCTGTTTTCTGTTATTAGTCAGAATGATCGCGTGATCCAGGTGAACAACTCGTCCATGGAGAACGTTGTGCACTCATTTGCTGTACAGACTCTACGCAAGTGTGGCAAAGTCGCCAAGATAGTGAGTCAGATGTGTAATAACTCAGAACCTTTTGTTAATTCTTTTAATTATCTTTAATAATGTTAATTTGCAGTAGTGTAAAAACTTCTTCAATAAGATTTTGTATTTTTCATATGTTGGATATTGAGTGATTGTGATGTTTTTTTCGTTCCTCCTGTAGACAGTGAAAAGGCCGCGTAGACTTCCTGTGAGTGTGGTGAAGCAAGCCCCGCCCCCGGAGGACCACGTGTTCTCTCACCCGGACTACAGCGATGATTACGACTATGAGCCGGACCGACACAGCACCTTCAGCGGACGCACCGACTCCGAGTACAACTACGAGCGCAGCCGCGGCCGAATGCTGGAACGAGACGTCAGTCCTGAGCGTCAGTATCGCCGTGACGGCAGCCGAGGACGCATGCTGGAGCATGAACGCAGCCCTGACCGCCGTTACCGTAGCGAGCGCACCCTTGACCGAGACTACAGCCCAGATCGCCGGTACCGTAGCGACCGCACCTTAGACCGCGACTATAGCCCGGACCGCCGTTACCGCAGAGAGCACAGTCCCGATCGCCGGTACCGAAGTGAAAACGCTCTGGATCGAGACTACAGCCCGGATCGCCGTTATCACCGTGAAAATGTTCAGGATCGCTCACACAGTCCAGAACCGCGCTACAGGGAGAGAGAACCGCGTATTCCAGAGCCACGTCCGGCTGAGGAGCTCAGAAGAAACGCCAGCCGTGAACGCTTAGAACGCTCACCTCCACAGAGCCCACACGAGCCGCTGGAGAAACCAGTTCGCGTCCTACTGCAGAAGAACAGACCTAATGAAGGTACGGTACAGCATCTCTCTCTCTCTCTGTCTCGCTCTCTCACACACACACACACCTTCTGAGGCTATAAATTGAGGCTCTATAGGTTATCTGTAGCCTTATTATGTAATAAAAACAGTTTAATTTCTCATTTCTGTCTCGCTGATGTCAGTATGGAGTTGAAGTGACCCAGAGAGAGTTTAAAAGCATCCATTAGTTTGCAACTGTCTGAAATGCTTCAAGATTTTCTGCACAAAGATGAGTGAATCTGTTGGTTTCTAAAAATCTAGCTATAAAAATTAGAGAGATAATCATCTAAAAATGACTTCCTGTTCTTCCCTGTTTAATCTCACCTGGATTCTGTAGATTTGTATGTAAGAGCTGCTGCTGTAATCGTAAAGACTGTGCTGTTGCTCATCCCAGAATCATGAACCTGCTCACACTGAACATCCTGTACACACACTCAGTGCTGTCTTTACTCCTCTACAGCTGTACACTGTAATGATTTATAATCACACTATCCGGTGTCACTTCTGGTTTCTTCATTAGGATCTAAATCTACAAAACTGCTCTGTGACAGTGTCTCTTAAAATCATTATATAAATAAAACTGAACTGAATTCAGAGTGAAGAGAGAGAAAGACACCAATGAGAGGAGCTCCTGTAACTTCTGCAGCACATTATTTAAAACAAATCCTGTCCAAATAGGGCCGTAGATATATTTATATTACATTCATGTCCCTGTCTCATCCAGTCCTGTCTGTGTGTGTGTGTGTGTGAGTCAGAATATGGGCTGCGTTTGGGCAGTCAGCTGTTCATTAAAGAGATGACTACTACAGGACTGGCCTCCAGAGTCGGCAGCCTGCATGAGGGAGACATCATCCTGAAGGTCAGCACCACAAAATAGCCTCATATTTAAACAGCACACGTTTATTAGACCTGTTTCTCTCTGCACACGTTTCATTCTCTCTCGTTAGCAACAGGGTGTCAGTGAAGCTGCAACAGAAGAAGCTTTTATTTATCACGTATACATTAGAGCGCAGTGAAATTCTTTTCTTCACATGTCCCAGCTTGTTAGGAAGTTAGTAATGAATCTGATGAACAGATGTCTGTATAAGAGGTTTTTGTGTCTCAGATTAACGGGACGGCCACAGAGAATCTGTCCCTGAGTGATGCGGGGAAGCTGATTGAAAAATCACGAGGAAAACTGCAGCTGGTGGTCCAGAGAGATCGCAGGAAAGTTCTGGTTCGGGTCCCGCCCATGGCTGACAGCGATTCAGAGCCGGACGGTGAGTCAAACCGATTAAACATCAGCGATGGCTCAACGAAACGTAAGCGAAACATGCTAATGGACATAAAAATCTCCGTATTATTAGGCATGAGACGATACACTAACACCACGATATGAGACGTATCCCAATACAGGCTTCATGAGACAATATTTGCACAAATAAAATATTAAATTTTAATACAATTATTTTGTAATGACAACAAATCAAAGCAGTGAAATATCAACACATTGTATTGTAAGAAAAGTGGATCAGGATTTTAATATAAGGTGCAATTTTCCCCAGTTATTAACATTATTTTAATCTTTTTCAGTGTTATAAATCTGTTTCATGGCATCGTTATTAATATGGAAAGATTGTTTGACAGTCAATTGTGCCTTAAATGATTAAATAACAAATTCACTCCTCCTGCTGTTTGACCTCCACCTGAAATACATGAGCATGTCACAATTAAGCTGTACAGATCAGGAAAACAATCGTGATTTTTATTTATATATTTTTTCTTCCCACCAAAATTAATTTCTGGTTACGTCACTGTCAGCACAACACACGAGGTGCTTCTGAATCATTTCAGACGTGAACGTGACTTTCATCAAGCGCAGCACACAGGCTTTGATTTTAATCTGCAGTTCAGTCGGCCACGATGGAAACCAGAGTGCACGTATATACGGCAGTTTACGGTAACTGCCTTCAGATTACGGGCCGTGGAGTGGAGTGTTACGGGCTGTTTCAGTATTATATATTACTGATATTCAGTTTCAGTATTAAGTTTTCCAAGTTCACGCAGGCCGAATGAAACGTGGCTGCTGGCCTCTTATCTTATCTCATTTTATTTTATCTTAAACCTGTCTTATTTTATCTTGTGTTTGTGTGTTTGTTACATGTGCCGTAACACTTCCTTCTGATTAGCTTAACTTTTTGGACTATTAAGTAATTAAGTAAGCACGCTTCGAGGCAGTTAGGTTCCCACTCGCAAACTTCCTGCTCTGTACGCTGCTACCTCTGCTGCTGCTGCCTGGTGTGTAAGTAGAGGTGGAGCTCATAAAGAAATATGACACATAGTACATGATATGAGCAGCCAAATCGTCTTGCCATTATTTTGTATCATGATATAATCGAGACATCAGTATTCTCTCCTGCCTGCTTATTACCTCAAGCTCACTTTCCACAGAATTTCTGTGTTTACGCGAGCCCGTTTCCTGCACCAGCTGTTTTCTGGATCACGCATTACTCATTTTCTTTAATCACAGGTCTATTGTTAGAGGATCTTCATTGTATAATCCGACATTGAGACACACTATCACACGGACTGTTATAGAATGCAGAACAGGGTTTACTGGGATCTCGTACAGTGCGATGTGGAATCATCTTAAAAGACGCACAGAGAAAAAACATTTATATAACTGTACTGTATTATTGTTTTAATATAGATTTTCGCTTTACTGATATTGATACTGTAATGTTCAGTAAAATAAACCAGCACTCACAAGAAATAAATTTGGATTTTGGTCTCATTTTATTTCCAGATGAATTCTGAATTTGCGAGTAAACAACAGCCTCGACATCTTCAGTGTGACTGAACGGCACTGAACTGCTTACTGCTGTGATTTTTAAAAATTAATATTATTAGTATTATTTTAAATAAGATTATAATTAAAAATAAAATTGTTTTTATTTTTAATATATTTCTTATTTCTTTAATTTTTTATATAATTTTTTTTCTTTAATCCTAAACCTTTATTACACTGCAGATAGATGGTTTTATGATATCATGACCAGGATGAAGGATTTCCTGAAGATAAGTTTGTTTGAGATTGTGTGAGGTTCATCTGTGAATATTAACGATGTTCACGTTCAGTTTTCAAATGTTTTCTCACCTTTTTTCCGTTTGCTGGATCAGATCTGGTTTCACACTGCGTAAATTTAAACAAAAATAAAATCGTTGGCTGAGGGATGTGGTGTGGAAGTGGGCGGGGCTGGAGATGTGCAAAGCTCTCACTGATTGGTCAGAAATATTGATAAGTTTACTTAAACATCACAGAAACAATCTGAGCACAGAGAACATTGAGCTGCTGATAAATAATGAAATAATAATAATAAAGAAACAGATTAAACCATCAGTGTGAGAGCTGTATCCATCTTTAGCATTTCTTTTTTTTTTTTTTTTAAATCCAGAATGCATTTTTTCTGAAGCACTACAACTCTGTCCTCAGGTTAGCAGCTCACGACTCAGGATTAGAGTTATCTCCAACTCCATTTTGTTTTTAATTCTGTAAAATCTAAGGAAGAAGATCCGAACTTTCCAGACATAGTGCTTATCGATAACCTTTTGACTTCCTGTTTTCCTCCAGATCTGTCTGAGATCGAGTCGTATCGTTCATACTCCCCTCAGGACGACAGACGAGGACAGCACTCGGACATCTCCTCACACTCCTCCAATGAGAGGCTGCGTGAAAAAAACAGGTGATCATCTGATTATTACAGTGAATGAGAGAAAAGAACAGAAAACTCCAGACAGAATTAAAGTCTAAGAGCAGATGTTCAACTCTGTCGTTAAATAAAAGTTTAATTGACATGACTGTAAAACAGAAATGGAAATCTGCAGGCGTTCCACAGGAACAGTGTCTGAGTTCAGACGAGACAGATGTGAGAGAAAATCTTCCCAAAGCTGCTCTTATGTACTTCCGGTTATTTTTACACTTTTCTGAAGGATTTGTGGTATCCATACGCCATCAGAGACGCACAACTACCACATATTCTTCCCTCTGAAAAAGTAGTTCCATCTCTGAATGTCGCAGTCCGACACATTTTCAGCTTCATTTCTACACAAACACCTTTAACTGAAGATTTCATTACAGTGTTTTACAAAATCATCTGCACTTAGACTTTAATTCTGCGTGAGTTTGGAGTAAACAGCTCAACGTTCTTTTCGTTATGGGCACGGCTACTGGATCACGATTATTGACGTGTGTGTGAGTGACTGGATGTGTGTGTTGCAGGGACGAGCCTCAGAACAGATTGTCTAAAATGGGTGCGATGCCGACGCCATTCCAAGCTGCTCCGGATGATTTTCCACCTCCACCAGAGGAGGAAGACGAGCTTGAGATCGAGGAAGCTCCAGGTATCACGTGACCTTCAGAGTGCTCTGCGTTTGAGATTTAGAGATTTAGAGTTTGGACTTGTAAAAGTCTCAGGAGAAAAGTGAGATATTAATGATGTGTGAATTATTTTATTAACAGCTCCTGTGCCCATGCCTGCACCTAAAGTCAGCGTTCCACCAAAAGTTAAAGCTCTTCCAAAGGTTCCTCTGAAACCGAGCGCAGAGGACCTGGAGATCTATGGGTGTGTACGAGTTCATCAGTAACAGATGCATCAATATGTCTCCAAAAAATGTATATTGGAGGAATAAAACTCTTGGGGGTGTGCTATTACAGGAAAATAATCAACAGTGACGTGGTGTGATGAAGCGGAGTTACTGTTAGCACACCAAAGTTGATGATTTTCCTCAAGCATGTGTTTTATTCCTCTTATACCACAGCAAGTCACCAACAACTACAATTTTTATTTATTAAAGAACATCACATACTTTTTATCCACTTATAGATACATTTAATGTTTTGGTCCATGAAACAAGTTAGTTCTCATTTCTGTTATAGCAGCTAGTCGTTCCCTCACCAGCCTCTCTTTCTTCTCTCTCCTAAAGTTAATAAGACAAAAAAAACAAAAAACAAACCGAGAAACCTCAAAGAAGCGTAAACTCCTCTGTCCTGAAGATGTCGGAAAACTTAAAGTTACAGCTTTACCTCTGACTGTTACAAAGCGCTGACACTGGAGACTCCTTCCATAAATGTTAAATAACATCTCCTCACAAAATATCAGTGATTACATACTTTTTAAAATCAGTTTTTGTGGAGCATCGGCTGTACACGTCCCTGTGAATGAGCTGTTGCTATAGAAACGATGACGTATTAGAATGAGCAATTTATTTATTTATTTATTTATAATTAATAATTAATTAAATTAATTATGAATATAAACCTGCGCTACTGTCAGAGCTGCTGTTATAGAAAAGTAATCAACACCTTCTGACCAATCACAATTCAGAATTCAGCAGCGCTGTGGTGTTAAATTTCTGTGTGTGTGTGTGAATGTGTGTGTGTGTGTGTGTGTGTGTGTGTGTGAATGTGGTGTGTTCCTCAGGCCGAACACGGTGATGGTGCGCTTTCAGAAGGGTGAGAGTGTGGGTCTGAGGCTGGCAGGAGGAAACGATGTGGGGATTTTCATAGCCAACGTTCAGGAGGACAGTCCGGCGGAGGTGGAGGGTCTGCGGCCTGGAGACCAGATCATGAAGGTACAAAACACCTCCGAGACACAGGACAGCATCCTCACTGCGGATTTATCATCAGCCCAGTTTACTGCAAATAAAATATTAAAAATAATTAGTCCAGTGATAAAAAACAGCTCAGTACTAAAACTCGCAGTCTGCGTTTTTAAAACTCCGTAAAACACAGACAATAAAATTCATCATTACTGCAGAATGATTCAGACTCATCTTACAGGATTAAACACTGTTTCCCTGAACAGTCCACAATACTCTCCTATTTCACACACCGTCGTAAATAAGGAATATTTACGAAAATTATTCAAACAATTCACTGAAACACGTTTATTGTCTGTTTCCATGGTGATGGATTCTACACAAATTGGCTATAAATAAATTACTATGGAATATAGATTATATAGTTTTAATATAAATTTTTATTTGTTATTGCTCTGTTATTTAATTGGTAATGCAGGATTAAGTTTAAAGGTGTGTCTGAGGTTTAAATGTGTAAAATGGCAGTGTGTTTAGATGGATTGTGAAATTTGAAAGATTTTATCGAAATGTTTTCATTCCTAAAGAGAAGAAAGGCAGTATCAGTAGTGTTATCTCTCAGGAGTTGTGTTGCTACTGTTTTCTCTTTTAGACTGGATTCCATCGTGGAGGAAAATCCCAGCTCACGGTTTTAAGTTAAATGCTGAATTTTCAGCTTAAATAAATCTATATCAGCTTTAAGTTCTTTTAATCTAGTCCTGTTGGTGAAGCTCAGTCTTAAAATGAAACAGTAGGAGTCTTAAAACTAGCTTTCTAAATCGTCTCGTTCGGAGCTACAGTACATCTGGTGTGTGTTTGTAAGTTCACAGAAGATAAGTGTTAGAGGAGTTGTTTTGTTGTTTTTGTCTGCAGGTGAATAACATGGATTTCCGTGGCATGGTGCGGGAGGACGCCGTGCTCTACCTGCTCGAAATTCCTAAAGGAGACGACGTCACCATCCTGGCACAGAGCAAACCGGACGGTAACGGAAACGCTTTTCCAGAAAGTTTAATCATTATTATCTGTTAATAATGTGGATTTTTAATGGGTGTGGTCATGTGACTGATGGTTACAGTGTATAAGGACATCGTGGCGTCGGGTCGAGGAGATAACTTCTACATCAGAACTCATTTTGACCATGAGAAAGACACTCCTCAGGGTCTGTCCTTCAGCAGAGGCGACATCTTTAAAGTGGTGGATACGCTGTACGACGGAAAGCTGGGCAGCTGGCTCGCCATCCGCACCGACCGAGACAACCAGCTGCAGGAGAGAGGCGTCATCCCCAGCAAGAGCAGGTGTGTGTGTCTGCGCGTGTGTGTGTCTGCGCGCGTGTGTGTGTCTGCGCGCGTGTGTGTCAGTGTGTCTGACTGTGTATTTTGGAAACCCACATGTGAATGTTGGTCATCATGTTCTGTGATGATGTCATGATGACGCTGTTGTTCTGACCGACACCCACAGAGCTGAGCAGATGGCGAACGTACAGAATGCCCAGAAAGGAGCAGCCAATGACAGAGGAGATTTCTGGAGGCTCAGAGGTCAAAGGGCAGCAAAGAAGAAGGACCTGCGTAAGAGCAGAGAGGATCTCACAGCCAACCCCGTCACCACTCGCTTCCCCGCCTACGAGAGGGTGGTTCTGAGAGAGGGTACGCCCACCACACCCACACCACACCTACACCACACCCACGCTACACCCACGCTACACCCACACACCTAGACCACACCCGCACCCATCACATCTTCACCACACCACACCTACACCACACCCACACCACACCTACACCCATCACATCTTCACCACGCCACATCTTTTGTCTCACGCTCCTCTCGTCCCTGCAGCTGGGTTCCGGAGGCCCGTGGTTCTCTTCGGCCCAATCGCTGATGTGGCGTGTGAGAAACTCGGCAACGACCTGCCCGAAGATTTCGTCATCGCAAGTGAGTGTAAAATGAGTTGATATGAGCTCCTGAGCTGTGTGTGTATGTGGGGTACTGATTGTGTGTGTGTGTATTTGTGTGCATGTATTTGTGTGCATGTATTTGTGTGCATGTATTTGTGCGCGTGTGTGTGCGTGTGTGTGCGTGTGTGTGCGTGTGTGCACGTGTGTGCGCGTGTGTGTGCGTGTGCGTGCGTGTGTGCACGTGTGTGTGCGTGTGTGTGTGTGTGTGCGTATTCGCAGAGAGAGAACCTAAAGATGCAGGAACAGAGAAGTCCTCAGGTGTGGTGAGACTGAACACTGTGCAGCAGATCATTGAACAGGTAAACTCCGCCCTTCAAGCTCCATCTTCGGAAATCCACCCTCTAAACTCCACCCATCGCCCTTTAGACTCCACCTTACAAAGATTTCCCTCCAAATTCCACCTTATGAACTCCACTCTCTAATTCCTTTACAGAGTGTTAAAACTATTAATAATAAAAAGATTGTAAAAAGTTTATTGTTGGATAGCATTTGTATATTAATGAGGCTGTCATTTTATACTGAGACGCAGTGAACGTTATTTTCACACCTCAGAGTGCTCAAGAGCAGTCAGTCTGTTTCTCTCTCTTTATCTCTCTCTATCTATCTCTATCTCTCTCTCTCTCTCTCATTCTCTCTCTCTCTCTCGCTCTCTCTCTCTATCTCTCTCTCTCTCTCATTCTCTCTCTCTCTCTCTCCCTCTCTCTCTCAGGATAAGCATGCTTTGCTGGACGTCACCCCGAAGGCGGTGGACACTCTGAACTACACCCAGTGGTACCCCATTGTTGTGTTCCTGAACCCGGACAGTAAGCAGGGTGTGAAGACGATGAGGAACCGCCTGGCACCGGGTTCTAACCGCAGCTCACGCAAACTGTACGAGCAGGCGGTGAAACTGAAGAAGACCTGCTCTCACCTCTTCACCGGTCAGTGTGGAGAGAGAACATTGCTCTATAATCCTTCTCCGCTCCCTCCATGACACCACATCTTCTCATCCTCATGTGTTCTTCAGCTATTCAGCCCTTACCTCCTCATCTGGCTTCTGCAGCATTTACTCTCCCTGGGTTATTCATTTTTCCACTTTTTCCAATCTCAGATTTATTTTCATAATTTCTGCAGCGATAGCCTAAAGGTGCTGCTTTGATTCTTCTTTAAAATGTCACATTTCTCTGAGAATCAGTTCCAAGTGAACTGCGTCTTCCGCTCAATCACCATCTTTTTTTTGTCATTCAAGTTTTAATTTTTATTTTATTTATCACTACAGTAAGATTTATGACGCACAGTATAATAGAGTCAGACAGTACGGTGACAAATCCTGAAAATTCCTGTTCCTGGTTTGTAAAAAGTTAAAATCAAAGATATTGTGCAGGAAACGGAATCCCTTTTGGATTTAGGAGACACAATGAAAAATACTGTACATGCTCAGTCACCATCTCGAATGATTTGTGCTGTTAGCAGAAGAAGAGCTGCTGCTGTGATCGGGTTCTTTGTCATATATTCCCGGGTTCTGCATCAAGTTTTTGGTCTTAATTCTAGTCTCCATCTTTGCCCCTTACTCTACATTCAATTTTTTTTTCCATGTCTGCGGGTTGTTCTTTCTTTTTTATGCCTCCATCACAGAGTGGTGGGGGAATTATGTTCCTGTGTGATATCTCAGGAGCGAGTGGCTGGTTGATTGTAGGATTTATATGGAATGATCACTGTAACCTGCAGATGAACTGATAAGATTTTGGAGTTGATCCAAACAGGGTCAAGGTCACAGCAAGGTCAGATGTTTGTAATAGTTTTTCTTCAGAATCAGAATCAGAATGAACTTTATTGCCAGGTATGTTTACACATACAAGGAATTTGTTTTAGTGACAGAAGCTCCACAGTGCAACAGAATGACAGTGACAAGACAAGACACAGACAATAAAAAGAATAATATACAAATATACAAATAGACAATGTACAAATAGCAAAAACAAGTTTATTTGAAGGGAATTTCACATGAGTAGCAGGACTAGACTGGTGCTGGAGGCATCACTGTGCTCACTGTTGGTATCAGATTACCTAATGGTTAGAGAGTCGGCCTTGTAACCCGAAGGTGAACCTGAAGGTCGTGGGTTCGAGTCTCGGGTCCGGCAGGGATTGTAGGTGGGGGGAGTGAATGACCAGCGCTCTCTTCCACCCTCAATACCACGACTGAGGTGAGACCCTTGAGCAAGGCACCGAACCCCCAAACTGCTCCCCGGGCGCCGCAGCAAAAAAAAAAAAGGCTGCCCACTGCTCCGGGTGTGTGTTCACGGTGTGTGTGTGTTCACTACTGTGTGTGTGCACTTGGATGGGTTAAATGCAGAGCACAAATTCCGAGTATGGGTCACCACACTTGGCTACACGTCACTTCACTTCACTTCACTGTTTATACATGACAATAAGTTCCACTGTGCACTAAACAACATCAGCGAGAGAGACTTCCTCTACATGTTAGCTACATCAGCATTGTAAATCCAGTGCTAAACTAGAAACGGTACATTTTCGAGACGTGTCTCAGCTGATGGAACACATTTGAGTCGATGAGAAAATTATGTGCCGTTCATGTTGTGCATAAACGTTAATGTGGTGCCAGACGCTCAGCGATCCTCACACCTGTCACTTTACACCTTTAATCATGTTTACCTTTACAGCGACGGTGGATCTGAACTCGGCTCATGATGCCTGGTACGGGAGTCTGAAGGACACGATTCAGGAGCAGCAGAACAAAGCGGTGTGGGTCTGCGAGAGTAAAGTAAGAAGCACTATTATTACTATTATTAAACGCTATACATCTAAATCGCTGTGTGGAGGTTTATGCTAATTCACCTCTGTGGTTGTTTAGCTGGACGGCACTGAGGAGGACCTGGACCTCCACGATGACCGCATGTCTTACCTGTCGGCCATGAGCGCAGATTACCTGAGCATGGACAGCCGTCTTACCGGGGACTACGATGACACGGCGGATGAGGGTGGAGCCTATACGGATAACGAGCTGGACGAGACGACTGATGAGCCGCAGGTATCGGGGACGAGCCGCTCCTCAGAGCCTGCAGACGAGGTGAGTGACCACCATTAGCCTGTATGCTAACAAACTGACTGGTGCTTTGGTCACCTCAGCGTTGCAGTGCCACTCTTACATGGATTGTGTATAATATACAGCTCCAAAATTATTGGCACCCATCAAAAGAATGTGTTAACATTGTTTAAAACAAACTTTCCTCCAATTATACATTAGTTAAAAAAAAATCAACTGCCTAAATAACTCCAAATCCACACTGTTTAAAAGAACTGAAAGTTTAGAACTTTAGAAGAACTGAAGAAGAACTGACACAAAACGCAGCATCACTGGAGCTAGAGTCAGAAACATGCGTTTATGGTCAGATTAGACCAGTGTTTTAAAAAAACATTTATTCTCTTCAGGAAAGACTCCACCAAAATATTAGTTGTGGAGGTTGTGATAATTTTGCAGAAAGAAATTCACAATCTATAACGCTTAAAAAAATCAGAACTAAGCAGCGTGACATCGTTACATCTTTATGCTTAAAATTTCTCTTTGCATGTGTTGATCCTTTTTCTCTTAATTTTATGAAAGGTCCCTATAGTTCTGGAGTTGTGTGTAGCATAGCATGACTGACGATCACATGACCTGTGTGTTTATAGCCATGTTTGTCATCAGGCATGTGACTTATACATGAAATACCCAAGAAATAACTTTTAAAGCTGCGGTAGGTGGTGTTTACGTCAGGACACAAGTTTCTCCTCATGTTCCTGCAGCTTAAATAAAATAATAAAATAATTAAATAATAAAATAACAGGAGAAACCACACATGAGGACCACCAAAGTTTAGCCAATCAGGAAGAGGAGGTGTGTTTACTCACCTGTCAATCATGTTACCTGCCATTTTTTTTTTAAAGCAGTAGAAAATCTCAGTGAGAAGTCAGAGTTAGTGTTGAATCTGTGAGGTGTTATTGCATCATTAAGTCTAAGAACCAATCAGGATCCGATATGCAGATAACTTTGTGGTGTGTTTATTGTTGGGGGTGTTTCTAAAATTGAAGCTGCTTTTGTGCCTTTTTCTGTTATCTATGTAATTTTTTTTTAAAGCAGCTTTGCGTTGCATATGGTTTGTGTGTTGGTGGATAAACATGTGCTGATATTACATTTTCATGGCATCTTTTCATATTGCCTTGCTTTTTACACTGATATTAGCACAACATTGTGTTACTAAATGTACACCTGTAGCTGAAATGTTAAGCTGTAATATTAACCAAAAACAAACTTCACATTTAACACACATTTAACTCTGTAATACGTCCAAGAGAAATGAGGATGATTTTTAGCATCTGTGATTTCATCCATGAATTTATAGTAAAAGCTGATTATCTGCACATATGTCTTGTTTGAAACCACCCTTTGATCCTACCCCTGTGCCCCTCCCCCCTGCAGAGACCCGCCCCCGTGCCCCGCATGAAGCGATCCGGGAGCAGAGAAGTGCTGCGAGACCCCAGTCCCCCGCCATCCTTCGTCCCAGAGCCGCCGAAGGTAAAAACCCTCTCCTGCTTTCACTCCTGCTTTATACGCACCACGTCATGCTTTAGTGTTAGCCGTAACCCTCATCACACCTGCTGCTACCCTCCGTCTCTGATCATAAACACACAGCCGACACTGAGGCATCCACTGAGACCGAGGCTTACTAACACTCTCCACCAGAATTTCCTGAATAATGCAGTTGCTACTTTGATGTTGTGATGCTGCATTTACACAAAAGTATGTGCACCCCTGACCATCACATCCATATGTGCTTCTTCCCCAAACTGTTTCCACAAAGTCTGAAGCACACAGTTGTATAGAACGTCTCTGTGTGCTGTAGCATTACA
>CM040470.1:24561784-24584310 GCA_022758105.1 Pangasianodon gigas | reverse complement strand
TGATGTTCAACAAACACATACAGGTGTGACGGTCAGGGGTGCACATACTTTTGGTCATATAGTGTAAATGTACATTTATTTTGTTACATTTTTTTGCTGCTACATATGATCGGTGGCTGAATCACAAACAGTTGATTTGAGTAAATACAGTGTGTTATGTATTATACTGTATTATACTCCATGTGGTCAGCGTCTATAGCAGATATAAAGCCAGTCCTCACTGTGTGTGTTTGAGGTTTTGAGCTTAAAAATAAATTATTGTTGTATGATGATGAGCTGAAGGTGGCGGATCAGCGTGTGAGTAAATAAATAAATAAATAAATAAAAGCCTGAAACATTACAGCTGATGGAGATTTTATGTCCAGTGGAGCTACTGCTAATGTTCACCCTGTGTGTAGCACTATAATATTATCCACTTATTATTCATTATACACTCATTAATATTCGCTTAGTTACAGTTGCCTCATTTGACTGACACTTTTATCCAAAGTAAATTAAAATCGAGACGCTGCCCGCTGATAAAACACACCTGTACTCCTTACTGTGCACCTGTGATTGGAGCAGCTGAGGCAGACAGGTGTGAACAGCGAGGTGTGGAGTTCTCACCACGGCGCGCTGAGCTCCATGTTTGCTGTGTGTGTGTGTGTCAGGTTCGATCTCAGCGGCAGGGCAGTGAGTCCGGCAGCACAGTGAGCAGCGACTTCAGCACCAAGCCTCCGCCGCCTCCCGTCGCCCTCAAACCCAGTTTCCTCGCTCGAGGCGCTCCACCTCAGGAACCCGCCACAGGTACTGAAGATCCTGCGAGCCGCTCGTTCCTGGGCAAAGTGAAGGCCTTCGAGCAGATGGACCACCTCGCCCGAGCACAGAGGATGCTGGAACTGCAGGAGGCTGAACACGCCCGGGTCAGTGTCTCTCTCTCATACACACACACACACGCACTCACACACACACACACACACACACACACTCTCTCTCCCTCTCTCACACACACACACACACACACCCCTTGCCTCTGTGCATCAGTCTCAGTGAATCAGCGCAGTCGTGCATTTCACTGCTTTACACTGAAGCAGCTCTAAATTATTTAATTGCTGCTTATTAAATTTATATTTCGTATTTATCTTTAAATTTATTCACAGTATCCTGTCGTCATATTGTCTCAGGAGGAGACGCACATCGCTACAGACACAATATTCATGTGTTATACATTAGAAATCATCAGTATCATGCGTGTGGAAGAACATTCATGGTGAATTTAAATCTGCACCGTTTCTCTGTCTGCAGTTGGAGATCTCTCAGAGACACCCGGACATTTACGCCGTCCCCGTGAAACCGAAGCCCGGGGCCACGCGGCCGCCGCCTGTCGGGTGAGTCAGTGTTAGTGTGCTGTAGTACTCTGATCTGCTGTGTGTGTGCGTGAGAGTGTGTGTGTGAGAGCGCGTCTGAGTGTGCGTGTGTGCGTGAGAGTGTGAGAGAGTGTGAGAGTGTGAGAAAGCAAGTGTGTGCGCGAGTGTTTTTTTTCTAAACCCTGCTGGATTTTCTAGCTCCAGCTCGAACCCTGTGCCTCGCGGTGGATCTGCTGAGGACGCTGATCAGTCTCGTCGTGGATATTTCAACCCTCAGAAATACAATGACACGGAGCTGTAGGACTCCAGCGGCCCGCACTCCTCACTCCTCATAGTGTTTCAGGATGGATCCTGGTTCTGGTTCTGGTTCTGAGAAACATTCTGACCTGCAGAACTGTCAGTCAGTGTGACGGCTTTAAATAAACTAAAACTCTTATTCAGATGAAATTAAATGAAGCAGCGTTACTACAAAAATCCTAAAAATAGTCTTTTCTGCTTTTTTTTTATATTTGTACACTTTTATAAGAAACTGAAAGATGTGACGGATGTTTGTTTAATGTAGTGAATCAACTCGACGGTTGTGTTACGTGTTTTATTCCTCTGCAGTATCCCTACAGTTTCTTACTCGCTAAAGCTCACAGAAAAACCAACGACGGATTTTAAACCTGAGCTTCAAGACGGAAATGTCATGAGATTGAAATTTTCTAAATTTATATCCCTTATAACCTTCACACTCTTTTTTGGAAGAGGTATCTTTTATTGTGTTAATGAATAAAATCACATACATTCACATACTGCATCTGGATGTGCAATGTATTAAAAAAAAAATGATGATGATTCGTAAGGTCCGAGCTATTTCTGCGTGTTTCTAATCATCTTCCTGTAAATGTGGAAAATCAACCTTTAACATTCAGGTATATAATAAATAAATAAACACAAATTCAGCTCTATGCAGTTTTCCTTTACTTTCATGAATAACAGTGTTGTTTCTCAGTTTATTTCTGCGTCATAACTTCATATCGTGTAATATATATCTCTCTCACACACACACACACACACACACACCTGCGGCGCTGCTCAGGCTGACGTTAGTGTAGCTCCAGTGTTCAGATGATAAATAAATCTCTGGATTTTAGTCTTTGGCTGTTAGAGAAACGTGTCGTATGGAGGAACGTGTATGTGCGGTGAGAGCAAATGTAGTTATTAATTTTCTTTTCTTAATTATTCCAGTGACTGAGAAATTTCATAATCATAGATCTCTAACAAAATCCCTTCATATACTTAAAGAAATCTTTCATCTGAAATAAAAGCTATAAATCTGGCAAATCTTCTCTGATGAACACCACAGTCTGAAACGTTAATCTCCTGTAAACAAAAATCCATGACACTTGCACAAAAATGAGACTTTATCCCAAAATACAAAAAAAAACAAACCAAAACTTTGAAGGCTAATAGTAAAATAAACAAAATGTCATAGGAACCAACAAACCATCAGTTCTAACATGATTATCACACACTGCATTTAGCCTGTAACCCAGTTTACATCCTAGTAGAGTTAGCAACCGAGCTAATGCTAGCTGTTCACTGTTAGCCAGATTAGCATGTCTGGGTGATGTAGCTTTTCTCCACAATTACACACGTCATTAAGGCAGATTAAAATATTATGAGAGGAAAAGTTTTTACTTTCGGAGTAAGAAATCTGTAAACAATCTGATAATCGTGTGAAGTGTGACGGAGTGTGTGAGGGTGAGGCGTAGCGATGTTAGCGATCTTTACAACGTTAGCGGGGTTCAGATGTAGACGGGCTGTTCCTGCGCCGTCAGCAGGCGGTACATGGCAGCAGGCATGGTCTTCATGTGGATCTGAGAGGAAGAAGAAACAGGATTCATAACGAGATATAAACATCAAAAATTCTACATTACCACTCTAACTAGCCTAACTAGCCTGCAGAACACCAGTGGATAAATGAAATGTATAAATTATTTAACTAATTTTATAAACCCCTGAATGACACGCGTCACTCTGACGACAGCCGCAAAAACAAAGTGGGAGACTTTAATGATTTTTAATACCAAGTCATAATTAGTTTTTTCTAAAATGTCGCTTTGTGCTGTTGGACATCAGAATCGGAAAAGTGTTCATACACACGTTCGTTTTTACTGCATACTATCCAATCCCACGTGTTTCCATGCCAACAGAAGACGGTTGTGGTTACGGGTGGTGAAGGAGAATGAGTCTGTCTTCGCAGCGATCATATCAGTGAAAGGAGATTTTAACGGGCGTCGCTTGCTAGTTAGCTAACATGCCTAATTTATATTGCTTTAACACTCTTACATACAGAAGCTCACCTCAAACCTACACCAAGAAGCTAGCTAGTTAACGCTAGTTCCTGCTGAGGAGTTGATTATAACGGACGCGATTAGCTAGATAACTTTGTTATCAGCTTATAAACGAGTTCATGGCGTCTGTTTGCGCAGCACTTCGGCTTTCAGTGCCATGACGACGTCCTCGATGCTGTAATCGACGCAACATTTACGTCTTGATCGTCTCCACAAACTACAAAGATGTAATCATGAAGAAATGTGTAATCTTTACATTTCTCTCCAGAGTAAACGCTGGGAGTTTCGGTTAGGTGTGTGTGTGTGTGTGTGCGGTCACTGCAGGCTAGCGCATCACTTAGCATCGTTTAGCCACAGACAGGACGCCGAGCCTCGAGGATCTTCCAGAGTCACGCCGCTTGAAAGCGTTAGTTTAGCCGAATATCGTTCCGCGTGTTTTAGTGCTAATCCTGAATAATACGTAGAGAACATTTTAGCTAACGTCAGTCTGATTCCTAAATAAACTCCTGACAGATTCTTCAGTCTGATTGTAACCAAGCAGTGACAGCAGTGACAGGCTGCAGCTACTCGGGTCTTTAATTAATGTGATAATTACAACTCGCAGGATTCATGCAGCAGTATAGTGGCAATATCCCTCATTTTCTCCCAGATTTGGTCACCTGCCAATTCCCAGCCCCTCAGCTCTCCCCTACAGCACAGCAGCTAGTAACCGTGAGGGCGAGAAACGACATGCAGGTGATTTTAATAAACCGAATGTGGAGCTCAGAAAATCCACTGAAGCAGCTGCGTAACCCGACTGAATACCAGCAACTTTCCTCATGTAAAAGTTCATGAGACCTTTGGACTAATTCACCGACTCGGAATACGACCGTGTGTGGTTCGGGACGCAGCCGTGAATTCTCTCTGAATGTGAAATATTTGTCTCTCTCAGTAATTCGATTAAATCACACAATAAAGATGGACGTGTTATGGAGTGTTCACTGTGACAAGCTCACGATGGCATTATTCTACCAGATAGGGTGACATTCACAAATTCAACACAAATTCAATGGGTTTACATTTTAAAAAGTTATTAAAAAAACCACACAAGATTAATGTTTAGTTAAACCTGCTCTGTGATTATGAACGTAGAGAGTAAAGTGATTGTGTGTTGTTTGTTATTGTGCGTTACTGTACCTCTCCTACAGCACTAGACAGAATATGAACGATCTTCTCGTGGGGCGTGGCCACCACACTCTGCCCGTTAATCTCGATGATGCGGTGGCCCACTCTGACTCCGCCCCTTTCTGCAATACCCCCCCTCATCAGACTGCAGATCTGCAATCAGGAGAATGTAATAAACATGTAATAAACATATAGATCAGACTTCAGCTCAGATAAACACTTCACTCATCCTGCTTCATTACTGCACTTAAATATCACTTTAAAGCTTTTGTACCTGAGTATAAATATAATGCTCGTATTAGAGTCAGGTGAATTGTTAAGAATATGAAAGTGTGATTTATCTTCGAGATAAAATTTCATTACTTCTTATTTCAGTACAAAAAGATTACTTAGTGGACAAATTTTAACTTTCATTTGAGTACAATTTTAATTCTTTCCAATTATAGTTCAGTAAGATTATAAAACAAAACCCCAAATTTTTACTTGGAATTGTTTGTTTGTTTGTTTGTTTTCTCCCCTGTAAATAAGTCCAGACAATCATATTACACACAGTTCCTTCAAATAGAAGTCATCAGATCTCTAACAGGAAGTAGAACATTAAAAACAAAAACACCAGTGAGCCCAGAGTTACCCACAATGCCATTCTGTACGCTGAAGCCGAGCTGGTAGCGGAGGTCTGGTCTGCGGATGAGGACCATGGTGACTGGAGGACATCTGACAATGTTCATCTTAACCCTGGACTGAGACTTCAGGCCCTGAGGACGAGGGGCACAAACGTGTTCACACAAATTCATCCACAATCCATTCATCCGGCCTCGAGGTGCTTCACTCAGAAAAAAATAAAAAGAGTAAAAATGAAGTGATGCTGCTTATGAACCTGAACATTATTATAATCGGTTTATTAGAACGATCACAGCGCTATAATAACAGCATGTTTCTGCATCGGAATTCGTTCCCTATTCACTATCTAGTGCACTATTTAGGGTGCAGTTACTGTTGTAGAGTGAATTCACAGTGAAGAAATTATATTCCCTGAGCAGCACACTGCATTCTTACCCATAATGCACCATGAATCCAGTGTATAAACACTGCTTTCACACTATGTACCCGAGCAGCTGTGTGTGTTAGTGTTACAGTAAAAATCGCAGCATGTTACCGAGAAACCGCAAAGAAGCGTAAACTCCTCTGTCCTGAAGATGTCAGAAAACTTAAAGTTACAGCTTTACCTCTGACTGTTACAAAACGCTGACACTGGAGACTCCTTCCATAAATCTTACACAAACATCTCGCATGAATATAAACCTGTGATCTGCAGCTGCACTACTGTCAGAGCAGCTGTTATAGAAAATTAATCAACACCTTCTGACCAATCAGAATCCAGAGTTGTAAATGTAAATAAAAGGTGTAATGAGCATTAAAGCCAGGAGCGAATCGTTATTAGTGCATTTAATAACGAACATGAGTTTTATAGTTTAACGGCAGGTGATGATGTGTTTCCAGAGCGCTCAGTAGTAAAGTGTGTGAATTCAGTCAGGTGTCTCGCTCACTGAACCCTACATAGTGCACTTTACAGAACAGCCCCTGTAGTGACTAGTGGACGAGGGAGTGAGAGAGTGAGAGAGTGAGTGAATGAGGGAGTGAGAGAGTGAGGGAGTGAGAGAGTGAGTGAACGAGAGAGTGAGGGAGTGAGTGAACGAGGGAGTGAGTGAACGAGAGAGTGAGAGAGTGAGAGAGTGAGGAAGTGAGGAAGTGAGAGTGAGTGAACGAGAGAGTGAGGGAGTGAGAGAGTGAGGGAGTGAGTGAATGAGGGAGTGAGTGAGGGAGTGAGGGAGTGAGGGAGTGAGTGAACGAGAGAGTGAGGGAGTGAGGGAGTGAGAGAGTGAGTGAACGAGAGAGTGATTTAAGGTTAGGGTTATTTGAGTTGAGGTTCAACCCTGAGAGTGAATCGTCACTGTGGTGTGACGATGAGGTGAAGCTGCTCACCTTGATGATGCTCTGGCAGGTGGACAGCGGCAGACCCACCAGACTCGTCCCGTTCACCGTCATGATCTGATCTCCGATGTTGAGACGTCCGGATTTCGCCGCCGGTCCTGCGTGCATCAGGCTGGCGATGATGACGGTGGGTAAGATGGAGCCCCATCCGGACTCCACGATCACCACGCCCAGGATTTCACCCTTCTGCTTCTCTATATACACCTGTTACACATCACACACACACACACAACCGACTCCTGTACATCAGGACTTTCCTCATACACACCTGACTTGTGTGTGTGAGCAGATCTGGTCAAACCCCACGCTGACTGATCTTCAGCTCTGACGCAGGAAATTACAGAGATCAGGGTAACTAGTGAGCTCCAGTTTGTTAACGCAGATCATTCCCTTCTGCATAAATGTCAAGAATTAAAAACATACTGTGTCTAGTCGCCTGGCAAACCTGTAACTGCTCACTCTGATGGTCTGTATGTAGATTAGTTTCTTATTTAGTTTTTAAGGACTAGATTTAGTTTAGCCAATCAGAGTGTCTTATAGTGAAGTCTACAGAAAGTCTACTATAGTGTACAGGAGTGTTTAATAATAAAACCCGTAAAGCTCACGACCTGCTGTAACCAACACTATCTCTGCTTCAGCATTCACAATAATAGAAAAAGGAACTGTAACTGTTTTTGTGATTCGCAATGCCACAGAATGGCACAATGTTGCCGCGGGTACCATACAGTTCTACAGTAAATAGAATGCAGTAAGATTCTGCGTATATTACATTACCCTCTAGCAGAACAGCTTTGAGCTACTGAGCAGAAGGTTGTGAGTTTCAATCCCAAGCTGTAACTGTAAGACCTTTAACTCGCACTTGCTCCGCTGTAAGTGACTTTGGATTAACGCTCCTGCTACATGAATAACTGTAAATGTGCTGTGTTTCACTCACGTCTCTGCAGTTCTCAGACTTGGAGAAGTGGATGAGGTCGTCGTTGTACATGTCCTGAGTGTTGAGCAGGTCGCTGTACTCTCTCTGACTCAGGTCCTCCGGATCAATACCATTCGCCCGCAAGAACTCCTGATACGCCACGCTGAAGGACTGACCGATGGACTGAGCAATCAACTGAGCCTGTGAAGGAAAAGAGAAGAGAGAAAGAAAGAGGAAGAGGATTCAAGAAGCAATTCCACTGACAATTACGAATAGAGAAGAAGTGTAAACCTCAAATGTCTTTGGATCTCCAAATTTATTTTTATAGTTTTGTTTCAAAATCAGAAACACTGCAAATATCTGGTATAATTTTTGTTATAAATATAATGTTTCATTTTAAATATGATCTTGTAACCCTTTTCATGCACATGACAGTACAGCATTAATCTGAAAGCTGACATTTAGACTCTGGAGATAAACTCTGGGACAGTGTTTAATTCTGTTTATAGTGAATCATGTCACCAGGGAGGCCTGAGGAGCTTCACTTCAATCACATCAGTTTTTTCTGGCACTTGTGGTTAAGATAAATTTCCAGACAGAGGGAACTGAGACTAGTGAGTAACGGAGTAACAGCAGAAGTGTGCTCACGTCCTCCGACTCAAAAACATGGCAGATCATCCTGTACTGCCGCTGTTCTTCCTGCGCCGGGTTCAACTGCTGAGCATCGGCCGTGTCCAGCTGCTCCTGAGCGCTGCGAGAGCGGATCATCTTCCTGCGCGCCATCAGGACCACCATGTTCCCGATGTCCGCGATGTAAGAGATGGTCCTCAGAGGATGGTCCATCATTGTCTCCTGCCAAGCATTGTTTAAAACACATTAAATTCAAATCACCAAAATAACCCAAATTAGTGTGTGTGTGTGTGTGTGTTATTTACAAATAAAAATCATAAATGTTGCTGTGGAACCCCTAAAATAGTTGCAACTAGTTGGCATCAGAAGTCACAATTAGTTGAATGAATTCAGTTAAAATGTCACGTGATCTCAATACAACTATACCAGTTCCTGGAAGAACCCTGAGCTCGTTGGAGAACATACCTACAGGCCAACCAATGTGGAACAGTTGAAGGGCTTGAATACTTATGAGACCCAAACCTACAAACAGGTTCCATCTAGAACCCTGAAGGGTCCTTCGGTTTGTCCCTCTATGGGAAAGACAGAAAAGGTTGCAGGTAGAACCCTTAACCATCCAAAGAACCCCTGAGGGATCCATTTTTATAAGTGTATGTGATCACATACAGCCTTCATCTGTCTCACAAGCCACTGTGTTTTGTTTAGCCAATAAAGAGACGGATTTAGAGAGGAGAAGAATTTTAATTTGCCATGAAGAAACCTACAGAGACCAGCGATGAGCAGAGAGAGAAAACAAAGCAGCGACAAATGTGGAAATGTCAGAGTGTATAAAGTGTAGTGAGACAGGGACAGAAAGAGAGAGAGAAAGACAGAGAGATAAGACAAAGAAAGAGAGAGACAGACAGCTATAGAGACAGACAGAGAGAGAGTGTTTTGTTCACCTGTGTGTCAGCGTTGAGAACTTTAATCCTCTGAGTCGACACGAAGAGATCCACCTCAGTGGTAGAGAGAAGCTCGCCTCCTGCACCCTGTCATCAGGAAAAAGAAAATAACAAAAATTTTATTATATAACACTGTCCACCTCTTCTCAACCAACTCACACACACACAACTGGGTTTAATGTTTCTCCGTCACCCTGTCGCTTGTAATCTGGTCCATTTATCCAACGTTCAGACACAAAACAAGAGACGAGAATCACTTGGATCCCAAAAACAACAGAAACAGCAGTGACCATAGCACAGTGTCTAATCATCACAACATACCGTCTGTCTCTGTCTCTCTCTCTCTCTCCCTGTGTGTGTCTCTCTCTCTCTCTTTCTCTCTCTCACTCTCTGTCTCTCTCTCACTGTTTCTCTCTCTCTCTTTCTCTGTCTCACTCTGTCTCTCTCTCTCTCTCTCTGTCTCTCTCTCTCACTCTCTCTTTCTCCCTCAATCTCTGTCTCTCTCTCTTTCTCTATCTCTCTCTTTCTTTCTCTGTCTCTCTCTCTATCCGTGAGCTCCTGTTCAGCGTGAGTCTGAAGAAGCAGACAAATGCAAAGTGAGGACACTCAGGACTGTGGGTGTGTGTGTGTGTGTATGCAGCGATGGTGATGGTAAGTGTGATATTATGGGATGGTTTGGCTGAAGGGGTACAGGGCAGTGTGTCATCATGGTGAAGAATCCACATCACTATGATAGGCTAACGGTGAGAAATTTTTATCAACGAGTTGTTTTCTAATCGCAGTGACACGAGCAGCCCCGAGCATCAGTGCTGTCTCTGAGCATCACCTCCATGTCACTCACATTGGTTTGTTGTGTTCAGAAAAAAAAGGTCAGCTGAGGAACATCAGATAATAAACCCATAAAAATTCAGAAATAATGTTTAAACATCAGCAAGTAAACTGGCTACTAATACACCAAAATATGTGTAAAAGTCACCTTAGTGATCAAGGCCAAGTCAATAATAATAATAATTAACCAGACAAATGTAGCTCCGCCCCCGGCCCTCGTTCTCACCCGTACACGGGTCATGGCCTCCTGAGCCTGCTGCATGCGGGCGCTCTTACTCGGCGTTCTCTCTGACAGCAGCTGTGTGGAACCCAAAAAACTGGCTGCAAATATGATACCGTCGATTAAATCCTCTGGATCACACGGTCCTGGAACTGACAAAACAATCACAGAACAATTACTGACAAACATCTCTGACCATAAACACTATTTAAATGACATAAAAAAACATTAGCGAAAGCAGCCACAGGTGACGATTAATATTATTATTTACATGGCAGCGCTGATGAATTCTGATTAATCAGAAGGTGTTGATTAATTTTCAAAGAACAGGAACTAACTTGTTTTACAAACATTACATGTAACTATAAGCAGATAAAAAGTACATGTTCTTTAATGAATAAAAAATTGTAACTGTTGGTTAATTACTGTGATATAAGAGGAATAGAAAAATATGAAAATAATCTTCAGAGTGGCAACAACACCTCCGCTTCAACACACCACTGTCATTGATTATTTTCCTATAACAGCACACCACAAGTGTTTTATTCCTCACTTATTGGAAATCCTATCCTTTTAGATTTAAGTAACTGGAACTTACCATCAACGTATGTAGGAAAAGCAGCCAAGTTCCTTCTAAGCTGAATATAAAAAAACAATACGTTGTCAGCAAACTGGTGTAAATACAGTTAAAAAGTTGTCAAATTGGTACAGGCATTTAAAAAATGAGCAGTTCACCTCTTCAGCTGTTGGTAAACTGGGACTGATGTCTGATTCCTGATGCTCATGAGCTGTGGAAGATTCTGCTCCCAAAGGAACTATGGGATCTGAAGCTAGAACCTGGGAACATGTCTGACACAGAACAGCATAGAACCATGAAAAATACTGAATAATAATAACCTCAGATGAGGATGAAGAATGTCGTGTAGTCAGACACTCACCTCGTTCTGAGGAGAAGGAAGCTGTGGAGGAGACGGAGGTGAATAAAGCTGTGGCTGGCACTCCTCCACCGGGCTGACGTCTCTCCTCATCACCCACACCGGCTCTTTGGGTTTGTCGGGCGTGTACGGTGACCGCACCGTCTTAGTCTTCACTTCCTCGATTGCCTCCTTTATGTCTCTTATTGCCAGAGAGATCGCATCTCCAGAAACGTTTGCAGATTCTTGCATAGCATGTGGTCTGTCTTCTAAAGAGTCATGTTCTGGCTTCTCTTCTCTGTCCAACACAGGCAAACGAGGACGAACCTCAAACTGCTCCTTTCTGATCTCTGAACATTCCTGTTCTACACTACGTCTCCAAACCTTACTTCTGCCTCTACCAGGGCTGCTAGCTTCATCTCCTGAGTGTTCGTCATAGTGGTGCAGTCTGGAACCGACAGAACCCTGTGGTTTCTGCTCCTCATAGAGACTGATCTGTGGCTTAGCCTCACTGGTGGACATGTCATGGTTATTCTCAAAGTCCTGCTGGTCCTCAGAGTGTTCCTGGTACCATCCTGTTTGTGGTGAGTGGTACAGTTCTCTGTCTGATTCTGTTGGAGTCACTGGGTAGAACTTTGGACAGGATTCAGAGACTGATGGATATGAAGCAGAACAGGCTTCTGAACTGGAGTCTGAAATTGTTTCTTCATAGGACTGAGCACCTGATCGGCATTCAGACCTCATGTCTGTGCTCATGGCAGTGTAGCTGGTGGAGGTGAGATGGATAGGACCTGATTTGGGCTCCACGGGGTAACCTCTAAGAGGTTCTGAGAAAGGCTGAGCCTGGAAATTAGGGATTGGTAGTGGCTGACGTGGAAATTCCGCAAAAGGTGGAACATCTACTCTGATGGGCCCAGACCTCCTACTGGTCTTCTTACTACCTTTTGAACTACCAGCGTTTGCCATGGAATCCTTCTCCAATTGACTCTGTTCTTCCTGTTCAACATCTTTGTGAGACTCTGTCCCCTCCTCTCTCCTTTCCTGACATCCCTCCACCTCCCATTCGTCTATCCCACCCTTGCACTCCTCTGTCTGCTCCCTCTCTCTGTGCTGATCCTCGGTCTGCTCAGAGTGTGCATGAAGGCTGCTCTCAGTACTCGAGGAACAATGTAGACCTGGGCTACCTCCATCTTGCTCCTCTACAGGTGATACCTCCTGTGGAGAGGGGGTTGGTTCCTCCTGAGAAGGAGTCAGATCCTCCTGTGAAGACGGAGTCAGCAGTTCCTGGGAAGACTCCTCAGGAGACAAAGTGTCCATGGCCGGATTGATCTCAGGAACATCGAGGGGTTGCGGAACTGCATGAATCTGTCTGGGTTGCTGTCGATGTCTGTGCTGATGCCCTCCATCACCACTCCGTCGATACCTCGACCCACCTGGACGAGGCTGCTGACCTGTCTGTAGCCCTGCATCTCCACTCTCACTCGACCCCCTCTGGGCGTGGCAGGGGGCATGTCTTCGGCTGCGTCGTGGTGGAGCTCGATTATTGCCAGGCTGCTGTTGGTGTGACTGTCGATGGTAGTGATGATGATGATGATGATGTGCATTTCCCTGTTCGTCTTGGCTGTTCAGCTGACATGGCCTCCACCTGGGACGGCCTCCTTCTACAGGTGTACTGTTTGGCTGTCGGATGCGCTGAGGGATTGGGGCTTTGGACCCCGCCTCCTCTGGTTCCTCCCTGTGACTCATGGCTGTTGCTATGAAGTGGACATGATGTTGTTGCACAACCTGGTTGGGGGGAAGTGGAGGGGGAAGTGGAGGGGGAGGGAGGGGGGATTGAAAGATAACAACATAAATAAAATGAAATGAGTGCGAGGGTTGGATGAAGCTAGTACCACAGGCCAGACTTTGAGCTACCAAGTGTTTTTTTGTTTTTTTGTTTTTTTTTTAAGAAATGCACTGCACAGCATACTTTAGGGATAAGACCTCAATCCCAGTGGAATGAGATGGATAATCTGAGATTTCATCCAGACCCTGAACAGCTGGCAGATGGTGGAAGGGAGGACAAGGTCAATGCCTGTAAAGACCCGAGGTAAACAAATTATTCTCTCAGCAGCATGCTGGAAGCTGACATTTTACTGGAGGTAAAGATGGTTACGTATGATAAATCATGAACACTGTTGTGCAACAACAAAATGATAAACAGTGTGGCCTGTGATCCCGATATGTTTTGTTGGTACAGTTAAAACCTGACCTCTCTCACTTTCACTAAACGCTTTATTCAGGTCAGGGATCCGGAGCCTATCCCGGGAACAATGGGTGCAAGGCATGAGAATTCACCCCGGATGCGATGCCAGTCTTTCAAAGGGCACCATGCACACAACATTCACACCCTCACTCACACCAATCCACCTACACACATGTGTTCGGACAGTCAGAGGAAACCAGAGAAAACATACTTGAACATGGAAGAACATGCTAAACTCTGCATAGACAGTAACCCGAGCTCAGGATTGAACCCAGGACCCTGGTGATGTGTGAAAGGAACGCCAAAACCTACCTGCCACCTTATACCTGACCTGTATTATGTTATTTGTTCACTCATAAATTCTGTGATTCATCAAAACCTCTGTAGAAATATCCACAACATGTAAGAGCGGTCAAGATGCTCACATCACACAGTACAAAATGTACTGATTAATTTGAGGGCTCATTTGCATATTCTGACCTTCTGCAACATCAGTACATTAGTGCAAACACCATCGATATCAATTCAATAAGATATAACAGTTAACACACGATTATATTACATAACGCCACTCTAAACACATCTCCATAACTAACATAACCATTAGCCTCGTGGTTTATCATCCCAGCAGACAAAGGGATGGATGATGGTGTGTGTGTGTGTGTGTGAGTGAGAGAGAGAGTCAGTCCCAGATGGCCTGTGTGTGTGGGTTGTAGACATCACACCCCCGTGCTGTACAGCCGAGTCTCAGTTTGTCCATCTGTCGCCTGTGCAGGAAGATTCACCTCACCACGACCTCACTGACCTGCCGCACTTTTTTAGCATCACAGTCACCGTCATCTCACCTGGATCTCTACAGGTTACATCTAGCACTTAAAAGTGTTCTTTAGTTTGATCCACTGGTGGAAGGTTCTCTGTAGAACCCTTAAACAGGGGGATTTCCTTTTAGAAAAGGTTTAGAAAAAACCTCTTTAAAACCATGGTTTTAAAACCATTAACCATTCAAAGAACCCTTGAAGAACCCAGTTCTAAGAGTATGCGTTCTCCTTACATCATATACGCAGAAGATTTACACCATTGTTCTTGTATTGACTGGTCTAAAATAAAGATACGACATATTTAGAAGCGTATACACTCCTATAAATAACAGCTAAATATAAAACACCCTTTTTTTTGGGATTAGATGTGTTGATGTGCTCATTAATCTGTCAATCAAAACACATACACTGTCAGATAAAAGGGTACTAAACTGTACTGTTCTTGTCACTGGGGTGGTACGCTTATCTTTAGTATCTTTCCCCTGGAAATATGGATATAGTGACCTTTAAAATGATTTAAAATAATTAAAACAATTTAAAAAAATTGGACAGTGATTATTTTTTAGTAAAGGGTGTGTTTAATGGTTTATCAGACAGCTGACAGCTCGTGATGTAGGTGTACTGAGGTTTCTGTTTTAGCCACTAAAGTGCTGCACAGCAGAAAGACCTCCACATCACTGCCGCCTACATCAGAGACAAACAGCAACGAGCTCGTTCTGCGTCCTGGCTTTTGCTTTATCTTTCTAAATAAAAGACATATTAAAGATACAAGACGGTACCAAAGGATGGTTCCACCCCAGCGACGAGGAAGGGTACAGTTTGGTACCCGGTTATTCTGAGAGTGTACAATAGGGACTGATTCTGTAGAAAAGATTCACAGATATTTTGATTTGACTTCAGTTATAAACCTCCTACAGATCTATTTACAGAGTAACACATGAGGACAGTTATAATAAACACACACTTAGTGTAAAAGACATATATATGAGTGATGTATGAATTTCTGAGCCTGGTTTTGTTAGCAGACAGTGGATGGTAGAAGATGTTAGAAGATGTTAGTGGATGTTTTCCATCCACAGCTCTGAGCTCTAATATTATTTTAATAATCACTGGTAGAACTTTCAGCTCATCTTTAACATTACTGAGAGAGGAACATCAGCTCCGAGCTTGTGTTTAAACCCCATGGCCTGCACTCAGGCTCTAAATCTCTTCTTGGATAATCAGATTAAAGCTGTGCGGGTCTGTCTCACGCACGCGCGGTTTAAAAGGTCATGCTGCGTGATAAACACTACATTAACGCAGAAACAGAGATGCGGGACCGCACACTGATACCTGTTAGGAAGCGGAGGGATGATGAAGCACAGCTCGGGTCTGTGGGTCCATGTTCTTCTCGGTTCTCCGCGTCAGTCTCCCTCTTTCTCTCTCTCTCTCTCTCTTTCTCTCTCTCTCTCTCTCTCTCTGTGTAACGCGTCCGCGCGCGGTGACGGTGAGAGCGGCGCAGTGCGCGCGCAGAGACGCACCGGATTACAGCCGCATCCTCCGCGACACACCGACACACCCTGCACACACACACACACACACACACACACACACACACACACACACACACAGCCACAACAGCAACCTCTACAGGAGACACGGAGTCAGCGTTCCAGCGTTTCCATGGTAACAGAATAGCTTACCGAGTGGTTTTAGGATTGTGGGTAATGTAGTCCAGCTCTGTCATCTTCATCATGTCCCAAACCTCACCCTGTTCACTAGCTGTATATTACACTGGGTGAGGAGTTTTTCTGTTTTATAAATTATTTCTGAAAGTAGGCTATAGTGTAAAATATCCCACAATGCACTGCAGGAGGCTGAGGTCCAAGCCGTGCAGCCTACAGGGGATGCTGAGTTCCCATAATGCACTTTGCACAGAGTAGGGAAGAGGGGGTGTAGAGTAGGGCACAAAATAAAACAAATTAAAGTGAAGTTTAAATGAAACTAACATCTTTCTTCGATAATAATAATAATAATAATAATAATAATAATAATAAACATGACCTGATATAATTACAGTCTTATAAATCTGTTGTCTCATAAATGTGTTTACAGAAAAAACAGAAGTAACATAATTAAAAATACTACAGTGCTGACGTCACAGTGGTGCTGTGTTTCTCTGGAGTGAAGTTGAGCAGGAAATGGAGAACAGTCTGCATGGTGAAGGCATCTGGATTAAAGCTGTGAATAATTTTCAGATTTTTCAGTATGAAGTCATGATTCAGGTCTGAACTGCACAGATTATTACTGTTCCTCTATCAGACCTGCAGGAGTTCAGCTCTTTCCTCCTCACGCAGACTCACTGATCTCTGAGGAGTGTGTGAACGACACTGGACTCGAGATGTGAAGTGCTTTAATCAGGACCACAGACAAGAAGAAGAAGCTTTCTGATTGTGTATGTAGTGATGAAGATGATGTAGTGTTTATAAAATACTACTTAAACTAAACGGAACTGAATTCTACAGATGTCATTCCTTAGTTCACACTTCTCGACTGTCTCTGAGCTACTTCCTCACTGCAAAGAAAAGAAGTGTTTAAAAACTGAAAATGAATTGAAAGTAAAGGAAGAAGGCTGAGCTGGATGTACCATGCAGCTGGACAGATGTGAATCTGGATCTGATTTATATTTATATTAGCAGAGCTATCCATTAATCACACACTCCCTCTCTCTTTCCTTTCTCTCTCTCTCCCTCTCTCTCTCTCTCTCACACACACACACACACACTCCCTCTCTCTCTCTCTCTCTCTCTCTCTCTCTCTCTCTCTCTCTCTCTCTCTCTCTCACACACACACACTCTCTCTCTCTCTCTCTCTCTCTCTCTCTCTCTCTCTCTCTTTAGCTCTCTCTTGGTTCCTCTCTTTCATTCTCAGACTCTCTCTTCTCTCTGGCAGACAGACAGACGGCTCTCATCTGAAGACCAGCTCAGTTTCAGAGAGGTCACATCAGTTCACCTGTGAAGCCGAGGCTGGGAGACACACGCTGTGCTCTGGCTGAGGAGAATGGAGCTCTTCACTCAGGAGAAGATGATTCTCTACATCTTCCTCAGCATTCTTGGTGAGTACAAAACCTAAAACGTGGACACGAGGAAGAAAAGAAGGGAAAGTGTGTCAGTCTAAGCCTGCTGTTGTGTTAGTCTGATTATCTGATTGCGTTACAGCGATGGCCCGAGGAAAGACGTTACCAGGCTCATGTAGTTTTCAGGAGATGACGTGTGACTACACAGCAGATGCAGCTTTTCTCAGCTGGAACCTCAACCCTAATGGTAAGGAATGATCTGAACATGAAAATGATCAAACACTGAGCACCAAGGACTGTAAAAAAGCTATGAACCTCAAATCTCTTTAACCTGTTTTATAAGATAAGTGTCATGACTCAGGGAATTACATTATCTCATTATTAGAAATGCATATCTTCATCAGAAAAATAGTGCAACAAAGTCTTTAATAAGCACTGCATGCACAACGTGTCTTCGTCCATCTGGAGATCATAACAAGAAAATTTTTCCATTGAAGATTTCAGGCCTGTTCTTATGCAAACTTGGCATCGGACGTGTTTATCTGCTGCTTCTGGTTTGGTCAGCTCTTTTTACCGATATATAAAATGATGTTTAAGACCTCAGTGTGATTTATACTGTGATGAATCTCAAACCAGAGACCACTGCAGTGATGTGTGTGTGAGTCTGAAGCAGTAGTTGATAAGAGCAGAGTCTCATTGCGAACAGTCCCATCTGTCTTCCTGTTCTGCCACAGTTTCATTTTACACAGAAATAAAATGTTTTATCACCAGAGCTGCTTTTCACTGAACTTCGCTTCAGAAAGACTGAAGATGTGATGTTCCTCTGTAGATGTGATGTTCTCTGTAAATGAGCTATTCCCTGTGGATGTACTGTTCTTTTTGGACGTGCTGTTCCTCTGTAGATAAGCCATTCCCTGTAAATGTGCTCTTCTTGCTAGTTGTGCTGTTCTCTTTAAATGTGCTGTTTCCTGTAGACTAGCTGTTCTCTGAAGATATTCTGCTCTCTGTAGATGTGACATTCTCTGTAGATAAGCCATTCTCTGAAGACGTTCTGTGCTCTTTAGATGTGCTGTTCTCTGTAAATGAGCTCTTCCCTGTAGATGTACTGTTCACTTTAGACTCGCTGTTCTCTCTGAATGAGCTGTTCAGTTTAGATTACCTGTTCCCTGTAGATGTGCAGGTTTTTTTGGATGTGCTGTTCTCTGTGTTCTCCTGCTGTTCCCATGCTGACTGATTGCTCTTCTTTTGCCCTCTTGAGAGCATTTCATCGCGGTGGATGCGAACTCGCAGGGGAACGGGGACAAAGCGGTTCTGTTGGGTCCTGATGTGGAACTCCAGGATTGGAGCTGCCTTCGTGTCATCTATCAGATCACCGGAGCCGGCTGGCTTCAGGTTCTCACTCGTTCAGAGGGAGAGAGTTTTGACCACACGCTCTGGTCGGCCAGCAGTCCCTCTGAGAGCTGGCTCATCGCCACCGTAGACCTGCAGAATTCCACCGAACCGTACAAGGTGAGAGAGAAGAAGAGCTGGAAATCATCTACACAGTGGACCAGCTACAGTGTTGGATTAAAGGAAAATAAAATTATAGCATAAAAATAACCTTTATTATGTCACTTTTCATTTATTTATTATGTCATTATAGTGGTCCTGTATGTTGCTTCTCTCAGCCTCAGCATTTTATCAGAAATCACAGATCATTATATTCACATCCACGAACGTCGTGATGCACAGTACAAACAACCACATCTTCTCTGAAAGCATGAACAGTACAGACTTTACTCAAACGAAAATATTTGTTTGTGCATCTTTTTTCTTCTCCTCTTTTTTGTCTCATAATTTAATGTCCATATTTCGGATGTAAATAATAACGCACCTCTGAATCTTCTATGAATGTGTATGTTGAAGAGAACAGTCCAGCAGGTGCTCTAATAGCAACTCTCTCTGCAGCAGATATCGACGTTGGTGAAAATGCTCAAATAACTTATTCATTACTTAGCAACTCTAACGTACCAACATGCAACATAAACACACAGTCATGCCCTGTTAGCATCGACTCTGTCACTGCAGAAATTTACAGCATGCAGTCTTTCAGCTTTGAGGAGATGAAAACCTTCCAGTTTCAGGTTCAAGCCACTGACTCTGATGTCCCTCCACTAAGTAGTTACATCACTGTATATGTTTTTATCCTGGATAAGAATGACAACAATCCTGTTAATTTACCTCCTTATTCTGAACCTGGATCAGTGCACACTGAGAACATTCCCTGCTCTGCTGAAGCGGGTACTTTGTGGCTAAAGTCAGAGCTGTAGATGCTGATTCAGGTTATAATGCACTATTATCTTATCACATTTTCTTCTCCTCTTTATCAAGGATGTGTTTAAAAACATGTGTTCAGTCTTTCTCACACTCGCTGTATAAATTTAACAGATCCATTTTGGAGTTTCTGTCTAACATGGTGCATTTTTCAGCTCTTACACTGAACTAAATTAAATCTTAACCATTCTGAAAACAGTAATGTAAAATATATAACTTTATAGTTATCACCCACGTGCATTACTTTTGTTCATTTGTGACGTTAAGGGTCTCGCACATGGACACAACACTTACAGCTTAGCAGCGCTCGGATTTAACTCACGACCTTCTGACTCAAGCCTTATCTACTGAAACCCCAGTGCATCATGGGATTGCGTAATCCAGGAATATTTTACATCAGCACACAAATATTCCAGCTACCAGCCTGTTTTCGTTTAAACTCCACAAAAGTCTCTTAACTTCATGTGGATTAGTTTAACACAAACAGGCAGCGTTTTTGGGACTTTTGGGAAAAACAAAAAGGAATAAAAATGACTACATCACTTTAGTGTTTATAACAGTGAAGGCACAAAAATATGGGAAATTAATTTTCATTATTATTATTATTATTATTATTATTATTATATATTCATTTCATTATTATTCCTTGGACGAGGAACTAAAAGGACATGTATATATAATGTTGACCTGAGAGTGACACAGAGAGTGTATTTTATAAATCTAAATAAATATAAAAAGACATAAAAACCTTCTGTTTAGAGATACACAATTTCTGAGATTTACATTCCTATTAAAATTATAATTCTTTTTGATGTTGTACTGTGTTCATGTTTTTGTGATATATTTCTGTAGTGTATATTTGTGTTATTAATGAAAGTGTGTGTGTGTGTGTGTGTGTGTGTGTGTGTGTGTGTGTGTGTGTGTGTGTGTAGATTGTGATTGAGGGTGGGCGGGGCTCGTCTGAAGGCAGCAGCGTGTCCATCTTTGAGGTCAACATTTCAGATAAATACTGCATCGGTCAGTGACGTAAACACACTACACACTACACACTACACAAACTCGCACACACACTACACAAACTCACACACACACTACACAAAACACACAACACACTACAAAAACTCACGCACACACACACAAACTCACACACAGAATAGTGTAAAAGCTTTTCTCAGGTACTTTTATAAACTCTGACTTTACAGTTGAACTGTAAAAGTGCACATGGATTTTGTATTAATTCTTTTATTACTGCTTGCAGCTGCGTTTACTTTGCGACTGTGATTTATAAAATCTGTGTTTTATATTCTGAGCTACATTTAATCTGTTTATTTAATCAGTTTATTTAATTTGTTTATTTAATTTGTTTATTTAATTAGTTTATTTAATCCGTTTATTTAATCAGTTTATTGTCAGAAAAAAATGAACTCCATGAAGAATGAACAGAAACAATGGGACCTTTTGAATAAAGCTCAAAAGTTTAGTTCCAGTTTTGCGCAATAATTTTAGTTTTGTGCGATAAATAAGACGTTTCTCTTTCTTTCTATTTCTGCTGGAGATGAGAAACAATCAGCGAACCTTTACTGGTGTAACATCATCACCGTGTCTTCATTAAACACAGAAAACCCTCATAATGCTCCTAACACTTACCTGGATGAAGTGCTACTGCTGGTGTGGGAACGTCTCTGCTCTCTGAGCTTCTTAACGCAGTTCTACTCAGAACCTCATCTCAGAGGAAAACCTAGAACCTGCAGGTTCCACATCGAGATTTTAATAAACGTTTTCCCCTCAGAGTAAACGCAATAATTATTTAATGTTCTAGAATCTAGATGGAACCTAAGATACAGAACATGTTTAGTTTTTCCTGAACTCCAAGGAACTCTAGATGTTTCCACACGTCCACTTCTCTTCTACACTCTTATAACATTACATTATATTAACATAATATTAATTAGTCACTGGATAATAAGTTGTAGTGTTTAGACATGTAAACTCTTAGAAGTGAGGGTTCTTCAAGGGTTCTTTAAGGTTTCTAGCTTTCTACTGGACCCACAGAAGAGTGTATAAGAGGTTATAATGTTCGTTCTTCAGCTGTCTTCTATAGATGGATAATCTTTAAAACTCGCCTCTGCACCAGAACCCTGATGTGTAAATATTTTAATTGTAATTGTTCATTTTCTGGGTTTTTTTCTTCCAGAGTGTGATTTTGAGGAGTCTCACCTGTGTGGCTATGCTAGCCAGTGGAGTGGAAATGTGAACTGGTATGTGGGGAGAGGAGCTCCGAATAACCCTGCACTCAGTGACGGGCCAGGTACGCCAGATCACGCACAAACCCACCAGATCTACTCTGGTTTCTTCATTACAGCTCCAAATAAACTCAGTAACCTACAAATGACCATCGTGCTGCGATGTTCTCACCTGAACTCCACTCAGCATCAGATCATTACGTCCTTTTTACAATACGTGTTTTTCTGAGCCAACAAAATTAATACAGACAGAATATCTCACGTCTCAGAATGTACTGTGTGTATTAAAGCTAAAACAGAGACAGTTAGCTTCATTCATTGGGTGTTCACTGGATTTTATTAGAAGTTTACTACATGAAAGGAAAGAGTTTGTGACGCTCTAATATTATACAGTTCTGTGCAAAAGTCTTGGGCGCATGCAAAGAAATGCTGTAGAGCAAAGATGCCTTCAGAAATAATGAAACTAAATGTTTCTACATTTAAAAAAATATTATAAAGAGCAGTAAACAGTAATAAATGAAACAAAGTCAATATTTGGTGTGACGATCCTTCGCTTTAAAATAAA
>CM040470.1:24516991-24528317 GCA_022758105.1 Pangasianodon gigas | reverse complement strand
ACACACAAACACACATTAAACACCAGCATCTCAGCAGTTGTGTGTGTTTAAATAAAACACATCTCCATGTTTAACTAATAAAACAATAATTTTGATGTTTATTGTGTGTAAATGCGCTGAGCTGTGAGTCTGCTTTTGTCTTTTCTTTGTTCCAGACTCTTCCTGTTTTTCTTTCTTTTCTTTTTGGAGGGGGGAATGTTTCAGTCTCTATCACAAACTTCTAAACAAGAATAAATATGCAACAGAATTTATAGATTTAACACTAATTATTAATATTTATACAGGACGGATTAGTGTGGAGAAATTTTTACCTCAGGAAAGATCAGAATCCCCGCTAAAGCTGCTAACACTCAGCTGTTTAAACAAGCTTTAATTAGACATTAAACACTAATCAGGCGTATTAGCATTAAAACATGTACATATGGAGTTTATATTTTATTAAATATTATTAAAGCGAGCCTCAGAGCCGCTACTCGGCCGTCAGGGCCTGCGCGAGACCACAATGACTGCGGCTAGCAGCTTAGCTTTCATTATTATTATTATTATTATTATTATTGTTCCTGAGGTAAAAGTTATCCCTAATTAACGCCTGAGAGAGATAAAAACGCTTAAACATTACAGTTATGATACTCCTGCAAACAGATAAATCGAATAATGATTGTTTTTTGCGCTAAAAGAGGATTTAATGCTGAATAAACACGCAGCTAGCGCTAATGTTAGCTTTACCATATTTGGTTAACCGAATGAGGAACTAGCCACGGCTAATTTTAACTTAGCAACAATTTTCGCCTGGAAATCGTTTTAATAATAGTCAACTTCACATTTCTTTCCGTTAACAAACTGTATTTGATGCGATTTGACTGTTTATAATGAGAACATGACCACAACTGTCGAAATGTAATCTAGCTAACGGTGAAGCTAAGTCGGCTAACAGGACTATATCAAACGGTTGTGTATGTATCTATGTATCTATTTAACCAATAAAACCATAAAGAGGAAAAAGAAACAGCTTGTATTTACCTTTAATAAACAAGACGTCAATACTGCAGAAAGGTGAAGTGGAGTTTTATTGGGAAAGAGATGAACACTGCGCTGAGGTGCTTCACCCTCCGCCGCGCTCTGAGCGTCTGAACCCCGTCGCGAGCTGTTTGTTGCTTTCTTTAGTAAAAAGGCGTGGCGTGCTGACGTCACGGAGAGAAACTGGGCGCTGATTGGGTGGATGAGGCGCTGTGTGACGTAGTTCGAGTGGGCGGGGCCACACCAGGCAGGTTTACTGTACATAACAGGGACCTGCATCACCGCTCTGGGGCAACGGCGAGGTTTTATTACACCATCACAGGAACATCTCCTCTAATAACAACACCATGAGGCTGTGTGTGTGTGTGTGTGTGTGTGTGTGTGTGTGTGTGTGTGTGTGCGTGTGTGCGCATGCGCAGTGGACTCTATGTCCTCACATGTCAACAGCAGATCATCTCAGATCATCTGAGTTCTCAGCAGGACACAGCAGAGTTCCACGAATTTCTGGAGAACCAAAACAGATTAAACTCAATATATTAATAAATATTAAATATTCCTCTTTCAAACAACGCCTCAGAGAAACGAGTCGAAACCCAGTGTCTCAGCTCCAGCAGCACCACATCAACCAAAATCTGATGTTCTGTCTGATCTCTAAGCACTAAACATAATGATTCACTGCGCTGTTTGTTTAGAACTCAATAAAAATCCGTCTGATCAACAGAACAAACTACACTATACTCCTGAAAACACTTCAGGTTCTCTGATGGTCCCTTTAAGGAGCTCTTGAAGGTTCTGTGGAGATACCAACAAACTGTTTCCTCTCAGAAAGGGTTCCAGTCAAAGCAGAACCCTTTTTATTTATATTTTTTAGAAAGTTAAGAACCATTAATTATCCAGTGAACCCTTAAAGAACCCTTTTTCTAAGAGAGTGTGTAGTAACTGGGTAAGTGTGCGGTACAAACTACAAACTATTGCTCGTTAATTTCTTCTGAATAACTAGAACCTGCCAGGAGTTCAACATTTAACTTCACTGGTACTTAAAAAGGAAAAATAAAGGTTCTTAGCTTTCCAGAAGGGTTCTACTTTTAGAAACACAAACTGTGTGTGTGTGTGTGTGTGTGTGTGTGTAAAGGGAACTTCTCGCGTTGTTATTTTATTCTTAAACTCAGCCAGCTTCACAGAACCACACCAGGAGAGCACACTATTAAAACCTTTAGAACCCTTAGGGGTTCTC
Organism: Pangasianodon gigas; assembly: GCA_022758105.1. NCBI lineage: Eukaryota > Metazoa > Chordata > Actinopteri > Siluriformes > Pangasiidae > Pangasianodon > Pangasianodon gigas. Next base: position 24,526,066 of record CM040470.1, on the reverse strand, counting down.
CAGTTGTCTCTTCAGGGTTCTATGTAGAACCCAACAACAGAGTGTTTTTATATCAGAAAGACTTCAAGTAGAACCTTTTTGGAAGCTAAGAACAGTTAATTATACAATAAACCCTTAGAGAACCCCTTTTATTAGTACATAGAACCTGTCAAGTGTTTAACATTCAGTTTCTTTTCAGTACAATTTTAGAATAAAAAAGGGTTCTCCAGTGGTTCTTTATGGGTTTAGTGGATAATTAAGGGTTCTTAGTCCTGTAAAAGGCGTTATTGTTGTTGTAGGGTTCTGTACAGAACCTCATGGTTCCCTCAGAGGAACAGCTGAAGAACCTTTAAGGGTTTTAAATGTTCTAAAGAGTTTATGAACTTTGGGCAAATTTACTTCCGTCTATTTTCTTTCTTTTTTTCTTTGGTCTTAGAGCGGATCTCACAGTAAAAACGCACTACACCTCATTTCCGGTAAGTGTGAAACTCCCTGAAGTTCATGACGCACGCATGCTTTTTATCTTTTGCGTCAGTTCCGGTTTTTATAAGTTTCTGTCAGCGTTCCACGTGTCGCGCGCGTGCTCTCGAGTCAGGGTGCGTGTCTGCGCGGAGGTTCACAATCTTCATCAGTTAATTTCTCTCTCTCTCTCTCTCTCTCTCTCTCTCTCTCTCACACACGCACACACACACACACACACACGCACACGCACACGAGCTGTGATTTTAGGATGATTAATTCTCATTGTGTTATTAATAAACCGTCTCACACCCCGAGCAGAGCGGAAGTGCTCTAAACCGACAGCAGACACTTTTACTTCACTTTCAGGTTTCAGGTCAGCAGCAGGACAGTGTGGAGGCTTGTTCTGAAATCCCTCGGGTTAAATATAGAGGAAGAATCTGATACTAGACAGACTGACTGACACACACACACACACACAGACACACACACACACACACACACAGAAAGAGTTCCCCTCTGCGGTTTCACAGTAAACAGCGCGAGCTCTCTGAGTAAACGGGTTACTAGAAAACGCTCTCACACCAAATCTGTCTCCATGTAAGACTACAGGAGAGAGAGAGAGAGAGAGACAGACAGGGAGAGAGAGAAAGAGAGGGAGAGAGAGAGACAGACAGGGAGAGAGAGAAAGAGAGGGAGAGAGAGAGAGAGAGAGAGAGAGGTTATGAACAGCAGACCCTCTGTAACAGACACTCCTGTAAATCACAAACATTAACGCTGGGAACAAAATAAATAAATAAATAAAAAACCTTTTTAGCTTTGATAAAGTGAAATACTTTACAGAATAAATAAGGACTTAAAAGTCACTGAAGATAATAACAGACAGAGAGAGAGAGACAGACACAATGAGAGAGAGAGAGAGAGAGAGAGAGAGAGAGAGAGAGAGAGAGAGAGAGAGAAATTAATGTTCTTACTAAAACTGTTCGACTTCGTCCTCAGTGCTGGTCGTCTCCCTGACGGCTGGAATAAAGGACTCGTAACGCCAGCAAACATCAGATTGGATTCTTACCAAATTACAGAACATCAGACCGTATCTTTACACTGCATACACAGAGTGACAAATATATCAACCAGAACAAAACCAAAATATTTGCTTGCTCTGTAGATTTCCAGAAGGCCATTGATTCAGTTTGGCACCGAGGTCTACTGTCTCAACTTACAGAAACTGGAATAGGGACAAAACATCATAAAAACAATGTCCTCAAACAATAAATGTGCAAACTGAACTCACTCCAGGGCGGGGTGAAAGGCGAGGCTGCCCACTATCACCAACTCTCTTCAATATATACATTAATGAATTGGCAAATCTACTAGAACAATCAGCAGCACATGGCCTCACACTGTATGACTCCACTATAAAGTTCCTCCTCTATGCAGATGATCTGGTCCTGCTGTCTCCAACAGAACCGGGTCTACAGCAGAACCGAGACATCCTGCACATGTTCTGTCAGACCTGGGCCCTGACTATAAACCCAACTAAAACAAAAGCTTTACAGAAAAGACCCAGATGTCAGGGATAGAGATATAATTTCACTCTTGGTATGATCAACATTGATCATGCTACAAACTACACATACCTCAGGCTGAAATTCAGTGCAGATGGAAACCTCAACTTGGCTGTGAATAAACTGAAAGAGAAAGGAGAGAAAGAGAAGAAGGTCTTTCTATGCCATTAAAAAAACTCTATCCAATTTCAAATGCCAATTAGAATCTGGCTCAAAATATTACAGTTACAGAACCGATTGCACTATACGGCAGTGAAGTTTGGGGTCCTCTCCTAAATCATGAATTCGAAAAATGGGACAAAAATCCAGTTGAATCCCTGCATACAGAGTTCTGTAAAAGCATCCTCAGGATACAGAGGAACACATCTAATAATGCATGCAGCACAGAATTAGGCCAATACCCTATAATATTAATCCACACTGAGAAAAGAGCCAGCAAATTCTGGAAACATCTAAAATTGAGTGACTCATAATTTTAAAGCCTGAAAAACCATGAAATGAACAGTGAAGGAAGCTTCCTCACTCAGCTGGTCCTTTTGTTTGTTGTTTTCTTCACTTGTCAATCTTATCATTTGTTCTCTGTTCAGGTTTTATTCCTTATATTCCTTAAATAAATACTTTGGCAATACATTACACAATTTGTCATGCCAATAAAGCGCATTTAAATTTGACTTTGACAGAGAGAGAGAGAGAGAGAGAGAGAGAGAGAGAGAGAGACACTAACACTAACTCCTAACACACAGCAGTCTCAGACCAGCACTGCTCACCAAAGTCTAATCAGAGTCAACCAAATTACTGAGCAGATGAGAAGAGTGTATCTGGAGCACTGGGACAGTCAGAACCAAACCCAGTCCAGATTACACTGCTATCGGCCCTAAACAGAGAGTATGAACTGGCAGAGTATCTCTTCACCATCAGAGATATAAAGCAGAGACACGTCCTGACCAGGTACAGGCTGAGTGAGCACAGTCTCGCCGTGGAGAAGGGCCGACACAGGAGAACCTGGAACACAGGAGAACCTGGAACACAGGAGAAGCTGGAACACAGGAGAAGCTGGAACACAGGAGAACCTGGCTGCCCAGAGAACAGAGACTGTGTGTGCTCACTGTACGAGCAGTGAGGTTGAGACAGAGCTGCACTTCCTCCTCCACTGTGAAAAATATCAACACCAGAGAGAGACATCTTCACCAAAAACATCACACACAAAATTCCAAATTTCTGCAATTTAACAGATGAAGAAAAACTAAGAATCATTCTGGGAGAAGGAAACACTGCAGCCTTCACTGCAAAATATGTATCGGAATGTGAGAGTCTGAGGGACAGCGAGACACCGAGTGTCCTGCACACACCCTGAACACACACACCATATTCCCACACACCCTGAACACACACACCCTGAACACACACACCCTGAACACACACACCCTGAATACACACACCCTGAACACACACTCACCTGTCAAGGTTTTGTTGTTGTTGTTGTTTGCTTTATGTGTATATATTTTATTGTTCCTGTTTATGATGTTTGTAATGTTTAAGTACGTATATGTGTTATTTGTATAAATTTTGGTTTAATCTACCTGCAACATTTGCTTTGGCAACAATGTGATTTATAACATTCATGCCAATAAAGCACTGATGAACTGAACTGAGAGAGAGAGAGAGAGAGAGAGAGAGAGATACGAGGAGAGAGAGAGGTTATGAACAGCAGACCCTCTGTAACAGACACATAAACATTAACGCTGGGAACTAAAAAATAAATTAAAAAAAAAAAAAAAAGAAAAAACCTTTTTAGCTTTAATAAAGTGAAATACTTTACAGAATAAATAAGGACTTAAAAGTCACTGAAGATGATTCGAATCAAACTCTACAAATAAATAAATAACGATTGAAAGTCACTGGCAGTTAAATCAGACCTGATTGTGTTTAAACTCGACCTGATTCGGGGTTTAATAATTAAGAGGTTAAATCTGTTTCCTGTCTGTTAGGAGAAAGAAGCGACTCGGTGCTCCTTAAATCTTAAATCTCATCCATGTGACCTGAATAAGAACAATATGAGTGAGTTAACAGCAGTGACGTGTTCAAATCTCTCCGCTTTAATCATCTCTCACTGAGAGAGAGAGAGAGAGATAAAGACTGCTGTATATCAGCAGCACAATACGTCTCCTGCCACAATATTAGGTACAGTGAGTGATCTGCCTCGGCCTCGTGTCTCTGTTCTGATCGCTCTTCTTTATTATTATTGTTTCAGATTTTTTTTTACTTTTATTAGTAAATTCTCTTTCATTCAGTAATTTTACTCATTTTATCCTTCTTTTTTCAATTATTCTGTATACAGTGCCTTTATATTGTCCTTAATTTATGTACAGTGTTTGCACTTATTTTAATCTATTAGTACTTTATTTTATTTCTCTTGTTTTCACTCTACCCTTCCTTTGTACCTGCTTTGGCAAAACAAATGTATAATTATTTGTCACACCAATAAAGCACATGAAAACTGAAAACTGAGTGTGAGAGACAGAGAGAGAGAGAGAGAGAGAGAGAGAGAGAAAGACACACACAGTTAGAGAGAGGGAGAGAGAGAGAGACAGATAAAGAGAGAGAGAAAGTTGCATGTAAAAGGTGTGCTGTTAGACGGTTCAGCTGCAGTTCAGTTCCTCATCTAATAAACAAAACCACAGGTTTACTTCCTGATGGTAAACTACAGTAGTAAAGAATGTGCAGTGTTCCCAATGCATTTGTGTGTATTGGAATAAAAGTTATTATAAGGATTTTGAGCTTTACTCACTTTTTTAATCACACTGCTATTATTTTGAACACAACTGTATATATATATATATATATAGGGAAAATTAACACTTTAGCAAAATGTCTCCCAAAATTTTTCATACTTAGTTTATATTATCTATTTTTTTTGTCAAAAGAAGAATCAGGAAGCTGTCGCAAGGTAGCGATAGACTTTAACAGGAAACATGGAGAGCGCATCACACACCACACTGCTGCCAAACTGGGAGCCGAAGTCGGGAGAGACAACGTTAGTAACTGCTAACCAGCTAACTAGTCCCTGACAATGTTGGATCCTACTGTTAGTTTACATTAAGCTGCTAGATAGATAGCCTCAGGTCACGTGAGGACGTGAGAGCGCTTACTGATCATGAAAGAGCTTCATCTTGGAAAATATTCACTGACTTTCAGAACAAATTGGACCAAAAATATGTCCATCTGTACTGTCCAGTGATGTCAGTCACGCAGCCAGGTGCGGTTTTACCTGCTGGATAACGATATTACGGGAAAGACGATGGCCAGTCCGGGCCTGGGTAAGATACAGGTAAAGGTACAAAACTGTGACATCACAATGTGAGGTCATAAGTAGCCCCGCCTCAAAATCAATTTTAAACAGAAGTGCTGAAAGTGTTTTTGTGAAGTTTGTAAAAATCTGAATTTAGCAAAAACGTCCTAAAAAACTAGACGTAAACATTTAAATGTATAAAATCAGAATCATTACATCACTTAATATTCACACACACAGTGCAGTTCCACACCAAAACAGACCACAAACTCGTTTCTAAAAGACCGTTTGTTTATTATTTTTTTGTTTCCACAGGATACCATGAAACCTATGTACAAAATCTGGAATGTAGAATAAATGCATAGCGATCATCTTCACGTAGCTGCTTCCAGAGACACCTTTAAAATCGCTATCCATTTAAAAACCGCTGCTGTGATGGGATTTATTGCTGGTCTTTACGAACTAAAAGGTCAGTAATGCCGTGACTAAACTCAGAATTATTTACAGTTTCATTAGTAAATCAATAAAAGTGAAAGAAAAAGTATAAAGCGCTAAATAAATAGACAAACGTGGGAGAGTCCAGAAAGACCAGTTGTTCTTTTTACGTGGCAAAAATAATCAGATTTAAATTTGATCTCCAGATTGTCATGATTATTTTTGTCAGATTTCATTGGTGGTGATAAAATGTGTGACAATCACAGGGTCTTTATTGAATTCATTCATGAGGGAAAACCACAGTGCTTATAAAATACGACAGGACAGAATTATTCATGCCTCCAGCAGACGCAGGGAGGAGAACAGGCCGCGACGGCGGAGTCTCTGCTGTTACTGAATCATCGTCAGGGAAGTGCGGCTCTCTGCACTTTATGACGTCACGATGAGTCTAAATTCAAATCAGAACACTAAATCGATTAAATCTGCTTTACTACAGACACCACAATCATCAGTGTTTAATTCTGTATCTTAATCCACACACTGATGAAGTGAATTTGGCCTTAAATTCATTCATGTAGAGCTTCAGAACCACGATGATTCACATCCAGAATAAAAACCAGCGAGGGAGTGATTTCATGCAGGAATTTCACACAGTACAACATTCACTTTTTTGTGTACATACAGAGCTGTGCACGAAAAAACAAAACGTCTCGTCTTTAAGCCTTTCAGCCTTCGGATCTCAGGTTCAAGCGTTTAATAACCAGCTCAGCGCCGAGCTCACTGAAACCCCGATGGAACCGTTCAGGATTTCAGGCTTTCTCCTTTTTTTCTTTTTTACAAGGTGAGATCAGGATTCATTTCAGGATTAAAACACACACAGACTTAAGAACAGCTTTGCAAAATATTCAGAAATGCCGTTTCCTATGTCGTCTAAAAGATTTACAGTATAAAATGCTATCACAAAAAAATGCAGTACTAAAACAGTTCCTCGTGTTATTTTTTAAAAAAAAAAAGCACTCGGACAAATCTGCGTTCTGAAAGTGAAGTCTTGCTATTGCTCTCTCGACTGCGTGGATCAGCGAGTATTGCTCAGGGTCAAAAAGGTCACGACCTTTCACCCTAACTCAGACATGTCAGGGTCAGTTGGCACTTCACACGTCCTTCTCGTTCGTCCGTCTGTGTCCCACGTCCCAAAAGTAAAAACAAGTGATTCAACGCTGCAACTATTTAAACATAAAAAAAGACGTTAAAGAGAGAGACGAGATCAGCAAGTCGAGTTCAGAGTGAAGTAAAAACATCAGTGTGGTGGGCGTGGCCAGAGTGGTGGGCGTGGTCAAGGTGGTGGGCGTGGCCAGAGTGGTGGGTGTGGTCTGATTCGGGATGAGGAAAATCACTCATCTCCAGAGGAAGCCCTTTAGGTGTGACATCCATAAAATGTCTGACATCAGATTTTTCCCAGCATGCACTGCAACACACACACACACACACACACACACACACACACGTCCATGTGCATCTCAGCGCTCTTTCGTCCTCCATAACTTCTCCTCGGTTCCTCTTCTCCACGTCTCACACACACAGTTCAGGTGGAGGTTCTTCACAGAACAGCTCGGTTCTGAAGCCGGTCTTGGAGACGTGACAGAACGTTCCGGTGAAGACGTGTGGATGTGGTTAGACTTTCCGTAAAGCGCCCCAGTTCTACATTCAGGATCTGCTCTCAGCACGTAGCATTGACCTCCAGATCAACAGCTCCACAGGTCAGAGAACTCTCTTAAATAAGAAAATATACGAAGGAAGTGAAACGTGATTTAAAAATAAAACTAAAAATAAAACTAGAAATAAAGGCGTGCTGATGTCAGCACACAGAGAGCCCTGCCCCCTGCTGGTCATCTCCTTGCTGTACTTTGTGGTGAATGATTAAAAAAAATTGTACAAAATTTGACAGTTTAGTCGTGCGTGTTGTTTCTCCCACAGTGAAGGCGGCTGCAGAGACTCCGCCCACACGCTGCAGTGGTTTCGCCCCGTTTCATCACAACTCTCACATCCTTCCATTAACAACAGTTCAGCTGTACATGACTCCTCCTCCTCCTCCTCCTCTGTGTACAAAAATAAAAGTGAACATTCAGACATCTCGGGTTCTGCGGAGTCTCTACGCTGCCATGTCTCTGATGATGACCAGGTCCACCGTGCTGGGGAAGTTCTTCAGGAGGGACACGGCGTTCCCGTGATCGATGTTAACAAAGTTGTATCCGTTCGCCTGCGACAGAGACGAGACTCGTGAGCTGATGGCCCTTACACTCAGAAACAGCAGAGAAAATAAAAGGAGAGAGCAGGAGGAGGTAAACATGAGGAGGTAAAGAGAAGATGGAAGTAAAGAGGAAGAGGTAAAGAGGAGGAATGAAACAAGAGGAGGCAAACATGAGGAAGAAGTAAAGAGGAAAAAGGTGTAAAGGAGAAATTAAACAGGAGGAGTTAAAGAGGTCAACATTAGGAGGTGAAGAGGAGGAGGTAAAGAGGAGGAGGTAAAGCAGAGGAGGTAAAGAGGAGGAGGTAAACATGAGGAGTTAAAGAGGAGGAGGTAAATATTAGGAGGTAAAGAGGAGGAGGTAAAGAGGAAAAGGTAAAGAGGAGGAGGTAAACATCAGGAGATGAACATGAGGAGGTACCTGGATGATCTTGTCTCCTGGTTGGAGGAGTTTAGAAGCAGGTCCCTCAGGCTGAACTCTCGTCACAAAGATCCCCTTTTAAAGCAAACAGTTTTATTCATTAATCATCAGCGAGGTCTGAGAGTGAATCAGGACCAGAACACAATAAATTATATTAATAAATAGAAAGTAAGAAACATGTTCATCTAAATATTGTAGCACAATACGTTTTCTTAGCAATGCAATTTCTCTGCAAAACATGACTTTTAAAATTATTGGCACCCCTTCTTCCAACATGGAGAGAGAGAGAGAGAGAGAGAGAGAGAGAGGGAGGGACGCGGATACAGAAACAGAAAGAAGCGGAGAAAGAAAGACACAGAGATGCAAAACGCTGATTCTGTGTCATATGACAATGTGCTCGCCGTTATTTGAAAGATGCTTTAAGGGTGCCAATAGTTTTGGGTTTTTTTACACAAACATTCTTTCCTGTTCTCTTTAAAGGTGCCAGTAATTCTGTAGGTGACTGTAACTGAGATTACTGAGTAACTGTGTAGTGAGAGACTTACGTTATCGTCCGGGCGAAACGGATTCCCTCGTCCTCCCACTCCTCCTGATATACTGAAGCCCAGCTCAGGATTCTTCTCAATCTTCACATGCATCTGAACATCACCAAGACAAAGACACACATCAGCTTCACCATCAC
>CM040470.1:24498329-24511876 GCA_022758105.1 Pangasianodon gigas | reverse complement strand
TCTCTCTCTCTCGCGCTCTCCCTCTCTCTCTCCCCCTATCTCACGCTCTCTCTCCTTCTCTCTCTCTCTCCCTCTCACGCTCTCTCTCCTTCTCTCTCTCTCTCTCCCTCTCTTGTTCTCTCTCTCCCTCTCTCACGCTCTCTCTCTCTCTCCCTCTCGTTCTCACTCTCTCTCCCTCTCTCCTTCTCTCGCTCTCTCTCTTCTGTCTGTCTGACCCTGCTTTCTTAACGTTGCTCATTAATTAGTGATAATTAATCACTGCAGAGCGTCTCAGGGTCAACATCCTTCGCCTCGGTGTGTGTGTATGTGTGTGTGTATGTGTGTGTGTGTGTGTATGTGTGTGTGTGTGTGTGTGTGTGTGTGTTACTGTAAGACTTTTCTAAAGCTGTTGAACAGAACTGAGAAAATCTTTTCACTGAAGTCGCGGTTCGGTTTTGTGTGAACGCTCGCCTGTTGTTTTGTTGCTTTTGTCGCTAGCGTACACACAAGGTTATAATCTGCAGCTCTGTGAGTTACAAGGAAAAATAACTTAAAAGCTCAACTGGAAGTCGTATTTTTACTCCAGAATTCCCTGTGTGGGTCACTTCCTTATTCTGATGCCACGAAGCAGACTGAGGATGAGAAACACCCACGAGGCTCGAGATCCTGATCCTCCCGGATGTCTGCCGTATCAGTGACACCGAGCCTCCCGTGTATCTGTCTATCTGCTTAACTCTGGCTTCATTTAACCAGATTAAATAAGCTCAGGCTGTAATGAGGTTAAACTTACTTTTCTGTGAGAGTCCATGGTGTAGCCCTGCTGTCCATAAGGACCAAAACTCTCATCCTGCAAACACACAATCACAACATTAGAACCTTCTCATTAGAAAGGCATGCAGATGTGTTTTTCTTTTCTTTTTTTTTTTTTGTTTTAATTCTAAACTGTGGCTGTGAAACAGAACGTTCTTGATTTAATACAGATTTCTGCAGAAAAGCGCTGCAGTACACCTGTTCATGAATAATTCAGTGAGTCTGGGATTTAAATAGAAACCTATCAGGATATTTTTAACAAGATCTAACAGAATCACAAAGCCGGAACTGAAAACACACATTTAAGGGAGCAGGATTTTCATGACTGAGTTTCGGATCTTGACCACAGGAGCGTCCGCATGACGCAGCATCTATACGGGTGGATTAGACCGTAACGCCGGCCTTTTCTCCTTCACTGCGCTCGTTATATCTTCACTCAGGACACATTAACTCTAATAAACGGATCAGTAATCTTTTAAGTCTTAATGCGGGAAAATTCTCCTGTGGTCTTTTAAGTGATTAACAGATTAAAGCACGTGGTCACACACGTAAGAGTGAATTTAACCCTCAACACCAGCACACACACACACACACACACACACACACACACACACACACACAGAGTCAGCACAGTGCTGTGTATGAGCTGAACATACACAATGCTGAGAAAGAAGGCAAAGCGACAGATTGAGAGTAAGAGTACAGAATAATCAGGGTTGAGAGCGAGGGTCAGAGGGTCAGGTCACTCAAGAAGAAGTGACAGATTCACATTTCAGTGCCACAATATCACGCAGTTTTCTACAAATAAATGAACGAGTCGCTGTCAGCTCCTCAATCTAACGCCAGACGCCGTATAACTCAAACATTCGGATTCGGATGAGAAACCGCTGTGTAAACGAGCTCATCACGAGAAGTTAAATGCTCTCCAGATGTGAGCGTTTGTATCTCAGAGGAGACGTGGAAAAACGTCACGCAGTGAAACTAATCCCGTCTGAAGAGGGCTAAAGGCAAAAATCTGTATAGAAGAAAAAAAAAAAATCACACTGTTGGATTTTCCTCAGCACCGTGTGTAAAACTAACGCAGTCTAAACAGTACTTTATAAATGATTAACACCGAATTAAGCCCTTTTTCAGACACAATGACAGGATTTACACGGGTCACTGGCGTAACTCCATCCTCTCCAGGCGCTACTCTGTGAGTTTATTTCCACAAACATCAGATTAACGATGCTGGTGTTCTCTTCCCTGCACTGAGATAATTCTGCCCTCATCGCCTCACTGTTTTTCAAACTGAACAGTAATCTGATCGCTTTATTCCTGTCCAGACAGACAGCTCTGATTTTACCGCTGCACTGGAAAGAATGTTTTCTGACCGTTCTTACTGGCTGTGTTCATTCATTTTTGATTAAGAGAAAATATTTCTTGGCAATCACAAGGTTAAAGCTGTTATCTAAACAAGTAGAACTCAACGCCAGCCAGCACCGGGGATGCCTAGTCCTTCCTGTTACTAATGTGCATGCCTGAAATGCCCTTAAAATACACTTCAAACAGGAAGGAAGCTGTTGAAGAACAACTATTTTTCAGACATTTGACCTTGCTGTGACCTTGACCCTTTCTGGATCAACTACAAAAACTATTCACTTCATCTGCTGGTCACAGCGATCATTCCATATAAATCCCTCAATCGTTCAACCAATCGCTCCTGAGATATCACACTAATGAGAATCTCAGACAGTCACACGGAAACAAAATACCCCACCACCTAGTGATGGAGGAATTAAAAACTGTAGCGTATTTGGTATGGCTCAGTTTGTCTTTATAGCAGTCTTCACTGGGAGCTCTTTAAAGTAAAAATAGAAATATTAAAATGATTTAATTCCCCTAACAACAAACAGTGTATTTAATCACAGTCTAATTATCATTACTTTTACTTTAATTGTAGAGTGAAGTGGTAAATCTGACAATTTTGTCCAGTGTTTCGACCATTTTTTGACGCATTCCTAATAAATCTATGTAAATGATGTTATTTATGTACACGTGTGTAATGTTAGCTCAGTAAAACACACACTGATAGATTTTATTTCACATTAATGAACTCAAAACATTCCCCGTTTACCGCGACAGAAAGCGAGAGCGCCGCTTCAGCTCATCTTTAAAGCACAAGGAAAATCGAGTGGAGATGAGAGCACTGGCTGAAACATTACTAACGTGAGATGGAGGGAAGGGGGCGTGGCTTACAGGGGGTCTGTTAATATCGTACACACACACACACACACACACAAACCCCACTTACTCCAGTGCAGATGAAATGATTAAATGAAGATGTACATGAACAGAGAACAGCCCGTTAGAACCCATACTGCAGGTTAGAACCCATACTGCAGGTTAGAACCCATACTGCAGGTTAGAACCCATACTGCAGGTTAGAGTGAAACTCAGACTGAAGGTGATTAACAGGAGGTTGTGAGGTTTAATCCCCACTGGTGCTGTACTCACGCTGGGCCTGCGGCCTCCAAACTGCCGTCCATCTACAGCGCTCAGGGCCAGAGAGCTCTGACTGCCACAGAGCGTGGCCAAAGACCGAGACAGCATGGTCTGAGAGCACACACACACGCACGCACGCACGCACGCACACACGCACGCACGCACGCACACACACACACGCACACACACACACACACACATGCAATAGACACTGCGGTGAACATGCATTAGTGGTGTAGAGAGCTGAAAACATGCAGAGTGTTAATAAAGTGGAGGTGTTAGTGATGTAAATGTGTGTTAATGAGAGAACCAAACATGCAGAACATTTCACACACACAAGCACTGAGTGTAAATCTCTTAAAGAGAACAGGAACTAACTCGTTACGCTAACATTTAATGTGTCGTTCTTCAAATAAATAAATAAATAAATAAATAAATGAATGGTGAATTCAAATAAATGGCAAATTGCTGTTGTATAAGAGGAATAAAACACTTGGGGATGTGCGGTTATAGAAAACTAATCAACTTCAGGGTGGTAACAGTAACTCCGCTTCCGTATCACACCACCTCGTCATGTTATATTCTGTATATGTGACTAACTGGATCACCTGGAGAACATCAGAAAATAAAATATATGGCTTTCCAGACCTGTGCTAGAACCCTAGACGTTCTGGACGTTCACAGCAGTCTGATGTTAAACCCGTTGCTATCTCACTCACCATCTTCTCCATCTTCTTGGCCTCGATGTGCCTCATGACCTGGTCTCTCCAGTCAGCTGGAACCCTGCCACCTCCACCTGGAGCTCCGTCCAGCAGCGAGTGCTCGGACTTCACGCGGACGCTGGGCCTCTTGTTCGGGCTGCCGTGCTGGTAGCTGAAGTCGCAGACGGACATGGTTCTCTCGGGGAGCTCGTGCGGTGGAGGGCGGCCGATGTGTGGGCGTGGCGCGTTCCCCTCGTCCACGCTGTAGGTGCGGGCTGACAGGGGTCTCTGGAGGTTCATCTGTAGAGGAGCTCGGGGCATGCTGTGGATCTCTCTGTAGCTCACGTAGTCGCCGTCAGGGCCGGGGACGCGGCGAGGTTCCGCCATGACCATGGAGGCGTTGGAGGAGGTGCTGCTCTGCCTCTGCAGGGGGTTTCTCTGCACGCCGGGGGGCAGCATGCGATCCTTCGCCCACATGTCCGGTGTTTTGGGTGGGCCGCGCTGCTGGGGCTGGTGGGGGTACGGCGGCGCGTTGTTGCGGTTGGAGTAGTTGGTGTTGGCGAAGGAGTGCTGAGGAGGGAGGTAGGGCTGATCAGGGGGCACTGGGGTACGCTGGCACCAGAGGTTCTCTTTAGGCGCGGTGCTGTTCGCGTACTGGATGTTATACTGAGGTGGGGGGGCGACGGGGTAGCGGGCCGGAACTCTGGAGCCGGCGCTCAGGAGGTCAGAGGAGGAACCCGAGGAACCAGGGTGGACCTGCAGCGGCTGGTCGTCGAGCAGCGAGGCTGATTTGGAACGCACGATGCTCTGGCACTGGGGGCCCGGGACAGCCGGAGAACCCACTACACACTCATACGGAGGAACCTCACCTTCCATGGAGTACAGCTTCATTCCTCCGGCCTCCATGTTGCTGATGCTCTGAGATTTCATCACAGTAGCTGGAGGACATCTCTTCTCAGGGGTCAGTTCCTCGGTGCTGCGAGACAGAGACACTTCGCCGGACGCCACGACCGTTCGGACGACCTCGTGCCTCGTCATGCCTTCCCCCGGCTGCGCTTTGCTGTTCTGGTTCCCGTTGTCGAGGTTCTCCACAGAGCTGGCGTTGTTGTTGCTGAGCCTAGTCTCCACCGTGGAGGTGCTCTTGGTCTTCTCCATGTTCTCGTAAGACACGTTCATGTTGATCTGATCCCACTTGCTGTAGGGCTCAGACACGCCGTTGTTGATGTCCTTCTCGATGAGCGCCAGCCTCTCCTCCAGCTCGTAGTCGGACATGTTGGTACCCGTTTTGGTCTCGTAGGAGCGCTGGTTCTTCAGGACGGTCTGCAGCGAGGTCTCTGAGCCGTTACAGTTCTGCAGCAGTGGAACCGACTCCTTCAGCTGGTTCAGGTTCTCATCCTCGTGTCTAGAAGAAAAAAAAATGTTAGTCAATCAAAAAGCATGCGCGTAATGAAACCTAAAAAATAAAAACGAGAGCGTGAGAATGTTACTCTGAGTAATATTTTATATACGTACATTAACTCAATATTTATATATTTAAATGTAAAAATTTACATTCGCATGTTTAATATGTTCAGTATTCTAATAGTAAAGTCTAACACAAACACAAGACACTGTAATTTCCTGTCACATGATGTACAAGAGCTCATAATAAATACTTCATCATTACATATTTAAATTATGTACCGAGTTATATAAAAAATAAATATATTATATGTAAGTACTCAGTTTTAAAATAATGTTGTATTGGGCATCCTCATTAATATTCAAATTAATTTGAAAGTTAAATCTTTTATCTAGTATGTTCTAGCACACGCAAATTTTAAACAAATGAAACACGCATGAATAGAAATGAACTTGTGCAGCTCTAGATGCACATTTAGTTTAGATTTATTCATTTTACTCTTAGGTGATGGTTAAAGTTCTTGTTCTCGTGGCGTGGGAATTGAACTCACAACCTCCTGATCAGCAGCCCAGAGCTTTAACGACTGGGCACGACTGCTCGTTAAGGCCTGACAGCGTTAATCAGAAATCATTTCGTTGACACAGCTGCAGGTATAAACAGCGTCGTTCTGTACGTGTCATGTGATTCGTGATGACATGTCGTGGTGGAGACGATGATGATGATGATGATGATGGTGTGTGTGTGTGTGTGTGTGTGTGTGTGTGTGTACCTGCTCTTGGGGATGAGGGGGATCTTGGTCTCTCTCTCAGGAGTACACAGTGAGTTGTCCTGGCTGCTGTCTGTGGTTAAAGACACCGAGTCCGACATGCGGGACGGTGAGGAACAGTTACTGTTGTTCTGGTTGCTGTTGGCCACCATTTCATCCAGCAACGAGTCGGCGTCTTTACTGTCATCTGAACCAGGACAGACAGGAAATGACATCATCAGTGTGTGTGTGATGTTTGTCTTTATGCAAAAGATCACAGCTTTAGTTTACAAAAGTCTCACTGTAAATGTCTATGTGATTGCACACTGTGGTGGTCTTTAAATAAATAAATAAATAAATAAATAAATATTTATCCAGTATATTTATTTATATATTTTAGAGGTTAATCTAATAAAAATCTTCAGCCATGATAAATAAGTCCCTGCACCTTTCTTGTCCTTGCTGAGGGCCACCACTTTGGGCTGGTTGATGGAGATCTCGATAAGAGGAGGTCTCATCTCAGCTATCTTCATCTCGTCTTCATCAGACGACAGCTCCTCCGATTCCTGCAGAAAATCACACAACTTCTGCATGAATAAACATGAATATGCAAATTAGACACTCCCCCATGTCCTCCTAACCCTAGCCATCCCTAACACAGTTAACATCAGCTAGCCTTGTAGCTAACTGCTAGTGAAGTAGCTCACATTAGTCACAGGAGTGAGATTTCAGCATCAGCCTCGATCATTTTCTAATCTCAAACATGATTGGTCTAAATCTAAATCTGTGAAGCTTATTTACTGACATCACAGCCTGAGTTCATACGTAGCCCCGCCCCCGAATGAAGAAGTACTGAGTCTGAATTTAGCAAAAAAAATATTACATTTGACCCAAAAACTCAAATCTGGATAAACAGAATCCAGGAGGAGTTGAAACATTTAAACACGAGCATGAGGCTGAAAAGTGGAGCAGGGAATCTGATGATCATAAATAAATAAATCTCCATGATGGAGCACCTCGAGTGTGTCCTCGGAGCTGACGGTGGTTCCGGTGTTCTCCGAGCTCTTCAGTGGGATCCTCTGCGTGTCACAGTTATCCGGAACGTCCCTCGGCTCAGGTGGGGTGGAATTCTGGACCGGAGCTTTGGACTCCGGCTCATGCGCTTTGCCGTTGCTACACGGAGTTTCAATCACCTGGTGAAGGACAGAACACAACCTCACACCTCACCTTAATGCGACACTGTATAAAAGTGGTTTATTTTCCTATATCTTTAATCAACCTGTTTAACACACACAAGATAAATAAATTTACATTTACTAAATTAATCTAAAAAAATCACAAGGAGATTAAAATAATTTTATATTACACTGTTTCCCTGTTTGCTTTTGATTGATTTTTCTAGCTGATATTTAGCTCGATTCATTTTTCCTTCTATATGCAAAAATAAAGTTTATTTTTTCTACATCAAGCAATACGAGGTTTATTTAGCTACGCGTGTGTTTATGTTAAAAAGAATGAAGCAGGTTTTAGAGTGCTTTCACATTCGCAGTGTTTATTCTTTTTAAATCGAACCCTGGCGCTTCTCCTCTTTCGTGCGGTTCGTGTGCGCAGGTGAGAACACAGCGACTCGGGTGTGAACCAAATTCAGCTCAATTTAATTCAATTTTATTTGTATAGTGCTTTTAACAATAGACATTGTCACAAAGCAGCTTTACAGAAATAAATAAACCCAGGATATAAATTATAAATGTATAAATTTATCCCTTATGAGCGAGCCAGAGGTGACGGTGGTGAGAAAAAACTCCCTGAGACGATATGAGGAAGAAACCTTGAGAGGAACCAGATGTGTCAGTACGGTTCTAATCCAACTCTAGTGAGGTTCTGCTGCAGTGAGAAAGAGATTCAGTCCTGAGTCGACCCGAATACAGGAAGTGACCCGGACATGCCGTGTGTTCTGGGTTCCGGACGACGTTTTTCTGTAGCTGTGAGCTGATAAACTGAGCTAAAGGATGGAGCTAAGTGCTGTGGAAATGCGATGTGTTCTGAAGATTCTGGAGACGAACAAAAAGAACAAATTAACAGTGAATGCGAGACACAAAATATTTTAAACTAGCGATTTATATAATTCTGTAGGAATATACTGAGCGCAGCCCCGTGTTCTCTCCGTGTTCTCTCCGTGTGCTCGAGTGATTTTTATGATTTCTGCACACACTCAGCAAACGTTAGTTTACTTTTTTCCGTTGTTGTATTTCTGACCAGATTTACGCACGTGTTTTCAGCCTTACACACGCCTCAGCTGGCTTACATGCAGCGAGAAAACAAACTAAAACTATTGATTTCACTCTGAATCGGACTCAGGAACCGGATTAGCAGGTGTGAAAGCACTCTTAGACACTTATATGTGGATTTCTTGCCCTTAAATATATTGTAAATATTCTAAAAGATTTAATACTAGTAGAGGAGTGTGTTCATCACAGCTACACAAATCCTTCATAAATAATGTTTGTTATGTTGGTCCTAGTTTGTTTATTTAATATCCAGAAGCTCTGTGTTTACCTTCCCGATGCTTCTGAAGTGTTGTTTACACGAGGTTTTGAGGATTTGAAGCCTGTGTATGTGTGAGCGCTCACCTTCACTCCTACACTCTGCACGCCGATGTGGTTCCTCTCGCCGGCCGTCTCGTCTCCGGACTCGTCCTCTTTGAGGCGATGAGCGACAGACTGCGCCGTTTTCACCATGTTCTTCAGCTCGTCGGGGTACGGTGTGGGGTAACGCCGCAGATTCCCTTCCTGAACACACACACACACACACACCACAACACGCTTTAACAACTTACTCCGTGTCCCACTTTTAGCCTGTTCAGCTTCTGTTTTTATCGAATTGATGATTTTTGTATGTTTTTTATCATGGCTGTGATTCAGGTCATCTCAAGAACGACAACTTCACAGCGTGAGAGAATCTCAGCCTTCTGTTCTGAACAAATGGACAGTGTGGACACGCAGAGGGTGGACAGTCAGGAGCTATCAGACAGAGACTGCCTGAGGGACTGCGTGTGTTTATGGCAAATTAAAAACACCACACACACACACACACACACACACATGCTCCCTAGCAGACTAAACACACAATCTCAAAGCAGGATAAACACACTGTGAGTGTATTACAGAGACAAAGATGGAGGAAAAAAACTGTAACGTCACTTAGACAAGAGTGAAAAAGTTTGTACATCAGGTTTCTTCTTCATTATCACAACTAAAAAAAACACTCAGAAATTGTATATTAAAATAATATAATAGTTACACAACCTAAATTATATTTTCTAAATGTGATATAAATGTGTTTTTGCTCCATTTTTATTCTTCTAAGTACTCTTTGCTGTTTGGTTTGGATGGTTTTTCTTCACTTCTCTTTCCCCCACTCTGTGCTCGTCTTTGTGTTTGTGAATGCTGGGCGTGACCGCCATTAATCACGCACCATCAACACTCTCAAATCGCTTTATCTCCTACTCTAGATCAGTATTTTCAGGTTCAGGGTGTGTGTGAGAGGTTTTCCTGATTCACACTGACTGTTATCTGAACCACTCGACAGTTTCATGCCTTAAAAAAAATAAAACTTCAACAATGTGAACATGTGACGGATTTAAATCATTAAACGTGTTAATGGGGTATGCATCCAAATATATTTAATAGAGTATGTCAGAGGGGGGTATAAACTTTTGAGAACTGCTGACTGTGACTCAGTTACTGTAATATTGAAGACTTCTGTTTTTTTAACACTCAGGAACTAAGTGGAATGTAAAGTTTAGCACTGTACGGTGAAACAGCGACTGGGACAGAAACTTATTCTAATTTTCAGTTTCAGGTTTCAGACGTCATTGTGGTGGAGAAATTTCAGCAGGTTCTCACACACTTCCTGTAAATCAGGGGGCAATCCAGGTGAGAGACGCACACACGCGCACACACACACGCGCGCACACACACACGCGCACACACGCGCACACAGGCACTACGCCGAGCCTCACACTTCCTCTGAAATTCACCTGGAATACCAAACACTCTGCCTCAACTCACAGGAACTCTTTATCTCTCTCTCTCTCTCTCACACACACACACACACACTCGCGCACACACACACACACACACACTCACTCTCACACTCACTCACTCACTCACTCACTCACACTCACACACACACACACGAGGAGAGTAAGAGGAGTAAGTGAGGTGAGCTGTATGTAAATCAGCAGTGTGTAGTATTATAGTATTAATAGTGTGGTGAATAAGTGACCAATAGGAGCGAGGGACAGGGAATGGTGCGCTTCTTTTTCCCTCCACTGTGAAACATTATCCCTGGTTTTCGGTTCCTATCAGATATTCGTTGCTGCAGAAGCCGTCGCTGAGACTCTCTGTGCTGCGACAAGCTTTAAGAGTTTGGGAACAGGACACTAAACAATCAGCAGCTCAGAGCAAATATTTACTTAGCTCACGTGACCGCAGTAAACACCGAGACACTACAGGAGTGCCGTTTATACACTAACAGTTTACTTCTGTGTAATTTACCTCCCGGGAGATGTGTGATTTGTGGTTATGATTTGTCGCTAGCTGTGTAGTTTGTGTGATCATGTCACACTTGCAGGACAGCCTGGGAAACCATGGCAACCGTCTGTAAACTCAAGACAGGAACGCCCACTCAGGACCAACGCAGAGCAACGCAAGACAAGGAAATAAAAATCAGACTGCACACAGGCTGCTGTTAATAAGTAAGAAACAACACACTCCAGACCACGTGATTACAGGAAAATAATCAACAGCGTTGTGGTGATTCACTAGAGTTACTGTTACCACCACAAAGCTGACTGTTACTATAGCAACATTCTTTGGAGTGTTTTATTTTTCTTATACCACAGTGATTTGCCAACAATTACAATTTTTACTTTACTAAGGAGTGATGCATTGTACTTTTTATCCGTTTATAGTTACATTTGATGTTCTGGAACAAGTTCTCACTTACGTTATAGCAGCTATAAACACTCGTTCCCTCTCCAGCCTCTCTTTATTCTCTCTCTTCAAGTTAATAAGAAAATATAATAAGCAGCTTGTTACGCATGTTACTGAGAAACCGCAAAGAAGCGTAAACTCCTCTGTCCTGAAGATGTCGGAAAACTTAAAGTTACAGCTTTACCTCTGACTGTTACAAAGCGCTGACACTGGAGACTCCTTCCATACATGTTACATAAATTACAGAAACCAAAAAGAAAAAAAAAACATTTTCGCAGTGAATGAGCTGTTACTATAGAAACGATAACGTATTAGAGCGAGCGCATTAATATAAACCTGCACTACTGTCAGAGCTGCTGTTATAGAAAACTAATCAACACCTTCTGACCAATCAGAGTGCAGGATTCAGCAGCGCTGTGGTGTAAATCAGTTTAAACTCCTGACTAGTAATGGAGCAGAGAAGCTTTAAACATGAGCAAAGTTAAAAGTTTGTACTCTGACACATAAACGTGTAAAACAATCCCAAACCTGATCCGAATATTAACAATATGACATCAGAGCTGAAACACACACTTTCACACACACACACACACACACACATACATACACACACATACATACACACACATACATACACACACACACACTCTCCCAGTGTAGTTTATTATTGAACACAATTTCCAGGGTACTGAAAACTAGTCTGTACATCTCTTACAGGATTACCAGGACGAATGAGAGCTGAGATGACTAACGGCAGTGTGTGTGTGTGTGTGTGTGTATGTATGTGTGTGTGTGTGTGTGTGTGTGTGAGAGATCATCATTAAACCTCAGTAATGAACATCTGATATGTGTTCCTCGGAATGAGTGCAGGCTCCAGACCTGTGTTTGAACATGTACACACACGCACTGGAGTTTAATGAGAGGAAAAAGTTCAGGTAAAGTGTGAGGAGAGATAAAGGAGAAGGAAGAGAGAGTGAGTGTGTTCAGGGTTCTGCGTAACATGGACAGAGGAACCTCAGAGAGGTGCAAGAGAAAGAGAGGAACAACAATAGAGGAAAGGAAAAAAAGAAGAAAGAGAAGAACTGACCCGTGGAGGAGCCTCTCTCTCATCCTTGTCTTCGTCACACTCGAAGGCCACTTGCGCTCGCTGTTTACGCTGCTCCTCCCACAGCGTCGGGTTGAAGCTCTCACCGTCTGAGTTCTGAGCGTCTGAGAGAGAGAACGTCAGAAGCAGAAACAGTTAGTGATCAGGAGATGTGTTACACAACTACCTCTCCTCTGTATCTGCAGCGTGTGAGAAAATGCATTACAGATAAGATGTTCCCTGCAGAGAGAAACGAACGTTAAGATGTTTACTCCAAACTCACGCAGAGTGAAAGTGTCTAAGTGCAGATTTTTGTCTTCACACTTTTACTAGTCTTCAGTTAACGGTGTTTGTGGAATTAATTAAGAAATTAATCTGTAAATGTTTCGACTCGCTCTTTAGAGATGGAACTACTTTTATCGTGGTAGTTGTGTGTCTCTGATGGCGTATGGATATCACAAATCCTTCAGGAAAGCATAAAATAAATAAATAATAATAACTGGAACTACTTTTTACAGTATTCCAGAAGTCCATAAGAGCAGCTTTGGAAAGATTTTCTCTTGCGTCTGTCTCGTCTGAACTCCGACACTGTTCCTGTGGAACGCCTGCAGATTTCCATTTCTGTTTTACAGTCGCGTCATTTAAACCTTTATTTAATGACAGAGTTGAACATCTGCTCTTAGACTTTAATTCTGTCTGGAGTTTGGAGTAAACAGCTTTCTGTTCTTTTCTCACATCAAGAAAATGAGTTTGAACTGATACAGTGCAGAGAGATCGTGGCCAGTTCCCTCTTCCTAAACTCCGACTCCTTAATCCCAGTGATGTTTACGGTTCTGTACGGTTTACGGTTCTGTAAACGGTTGCTAGGAGACGGAGGTTACAACTTTTTAATCTCTGTGTGTGTAGAATTCTGTGAGCCTCTCTCTCTTTACGCTGTACCTCCCACGTCGTGCACACTGAGACACTGAAGCGTTCGTGTCTTCAGTAAGGAAACAAAATGAATTTATTTACTTTAACAAAAATGTACATTCAAGTTTTAATTACTAAAAATATTTAGAATGTATGAATATTCATTAAGAGTAGTGTTTTATTACACAAGATGAAAATCAAGATGAAATATAATTATAATCATCGACCGTCATGTTTCTGATTTATTTTTATGTATACTGATATTTGAGCTTGCAGTCTGACACCATCATCATCATCATCGTCTTCATCATCGTCATCATCCATACACAGAAATAATTCACTACATATGCTCACTACACAGAGTGTATGATAATGAGCTTCTAAAACATTAAAAAAAAAAGTCATTTGTAGGATGTAAAAGGATGAGAGAGTGAGA
>CM040470.1:24429500-24460526 GCA_022758105.1 Pangasianodon gigas | reverse complement strand
CACACACGGGGGTGAAACTCTGCCTGAGAAGCTAATTGTGATGATGGTGTACGATACTCCGTTTCCTAAACACACTGCAGGAGAGACGTTAAAGGAGACGATACACTGCATGATTAATGCAACACCCTGAGATACGAGATCTCCATGACGACACATGCATTACCCATAAGGCCATGTGAGCTCGCCACTTCTCAAGAACCGCACAGAACCACAGCACTCAGTTTAACAGGAACACACACTGAACCGTGATGAGGAGTTAGACACGTCACACACACACACACACACACACACACACACACACACACACACACACTGCTGTAGGAACGGAGACTCCTTACTCAGCGCTCGCTGCAGTAATCAGAGCTTCATTAACGAGTCGAGTCGAAGCTCCAGTCAGCTGAGGTTTCGTGGCCCAGACGCCCAGTTAACTGGTAAAATAATTTAAACGATAAATATGAGGAGTTAGTTATGTTTATTAATACAGAAACAGGAAAATAAGCGAGTATTAGAATCCGTGTGCTTTGAGGGCGAGTTTACACAGACGCACAAGTCTTTAATCGTCTCCTGAGAACACCTCCGAGCGTCGTGTTTGTGTCCTCGACAGAAAGCGTTCAGTGAAAACGTCAGCTACGAGTTGTGGGGTTTTCCCGCCGCACATGAAGACGTCAGATCATACTAGCTAGCGTCTTTATTTCCGCTCAGAGAAGTGTTTAAGTGAGAGCTGAGTTATAGAATAGGTTTTCAGTTTCATCACCGTCTCCACGCCCCTTCATATTCATCATTCTGGAATTTTAAAAAATATTTTATATAGTTTTTCTCCCCATCATACACCAGCCACCGAACAGGGAGACTGAAGGCTAACACGAGCTTCCTCTGAGACACGTCGAGACAACCAGATCTCTTCAAACTGCTGCTCGTGCTGCGTCACACGGCAGCGTTAAACACACTCGGAGGAAAGAGCTGTCTGCCCTCTTCCGCATACATGACCTCACAGATGCCCATGATTGGCTAGTGTCACTGTGATTGACAGGGGAGAGAGAGTATGCCCCTCCCACTCAGAGAGCATGGACAATTTTGCTCTCTTGGACTCCTGGTCATGGATGGCTGTGGGGATTCGACACTCGCGATCTTAAACACTTCAAACGAAAAGCTGTATTTTACTGACGACAATCCAGAGTAGAGTTTTTCTTTCTATGGTTGCAGAGAGCAAATTTTAAATAGATAGATAGAGAGATAGATAGATAGATAAAAATAAATGCTGGTGACCGTTTTATCAAAGGTTACTGGGAAGTTGTGGCCCAGTGGTCACAGCTTTGGATTACTGATCAGAAGGTCGCGAGTTCAAACCCCGTTCCTGCCAAACTGCCACCACTGGGTCCTAAACCTTCAACTGCTCACTTTCAGGTCACTTTGTAAAGAAGCGCCAGATAAAATGAGTAAATGTAAACGCTTGTCCTGAACACCCAGACTAGCGATCTGTCAAACACCTCCGATTAGCGCCAACACCAACCTACAAAGTAACACAACAAAACACAAAGTCGGCCTGTGCGTGTAAATTCTGTCGTCTGTTCTCTCTCTGTCGCTCTCTGAGACTTTGAGCATCGACAGCTTTGGAAACAAAAGTCACTACGCAACAACTCCAACATCAGGACAGAAAAGAGTGCTTTCATTAATTTACCTGTCATTAAAAAAACAAGAAATGAACCACTCTGTGAATTAGAGAATAAAAACACAACCTGAGTGAAAGAGTGTTTTTTTCCTGTAAATTCACTTATAATCCAAAACACGTTAAATGCATTAAACCTCAGACTGTACTATGGACTGCATCAGACTGGTGTGTGTGTGTGTGTTTTAGTGACAGGATATGGTGGCAGGAAGTTGAATCAAATTCACGCAAGCACAAACGCACTCAGGTTATTTTCCTCGCCGCTGCAGTGATCAGGGTTTGAGTGACAGGACGTGAGGTTCAACTCCGGCGCGTTCAGCTCCGACTGACGCGCTCATAAATAACTCAGGACAATCATCCAACACACGGCAGAGTGAAATAATACACGAGACGTCGGTAGCTGAGTGTGTGTGTGTGTGTGTGTGTGTGTGTGTGTGTGTGTGTGTGATCTCGATTCTGAACAAACCCTAACACACTGAACACCTCTGAATAAAGTGAACACCTCTAAATAAACCCCTTAACAAACTGAACACCTCTGAATAAAGTGAACACCTCTAAATAAACCCTAACAAACTGAACACCTCTAAATAAACCCCTTAACACACTGAACACCTCTGAATAAAGTGAACACCTCTAAATAAACCCCTTAACAAACTGAACACCTCTGAATAAACCCCATAACAAACTGAACACCTCTGAATAAACCCTAACAAACTGAACACCTCTGAATAAACCCCATAACAAACTGAACACCTCTGAATAAACCCCATAACAAACTGAACACCTCTGAATAAACCCCATAACAAACTGAACACCTCTGAATAAACCCTAACAAACTGAACACCTCTGAATAAACCCCTTAACAAACTGAACACCTCTGAATAAACCCCATAACAAACTGAACACCTCTGAATAAACCCCATAACAAACTGAACACCTCTGAATAAACCCTAACAAACTGAACACCTCTGAATAAACCCTAACAAACTGAACACCTCTGAATAAACCCCTTAACAAACTGAACACCTCTGAATAAACCCCATAACAAACTGAACACCTGTGAATAAACCCCTTAACAAACTGAACACCTGTGAACAAACCCTAACACACTGAACACCTCTGAATAAACTGAACTGATGCGGTGACACAGAGACGGAAGTGAAGGTAGACCAGCGTCAGGACGCTTCTCCTGCTCTCACGTCTCTGCTGCTCTGAGTGTTATTGAGACGTTGACACGGAGCCCAGGAAGTGCCTGCTGAGAAGAGCCATATTGTACCGCAGGAAGTGAGACGCCCTGTTGTGAGAGACAATCTGACACAGACAGAGAGAGGCAGAAGGTTTAGTGAGACAGAAGTCAGGCCGACAAATTAATTCCATTCAAGGTGAAGAAGACAAAAGCTCCTGCTTTTCTGTTCCTGAAGAGCCGAGCGTGGCGTGGGAGCGGTGGAAACGCTCCAATCCGGCCGAGACAATAACCAAAAGGACACTAATGCACGTCTCGGGCCAGACAGCGGCGAGAGCGCGGTGAGAGCGGCGGAGGATTAAGTGGAGGAAAAACAGAAGCTTGTGGAACGAGTGCTGGGGAACGTCTCCAGTCTCCCAACACCGTAAACACTTCCACACAGCGCTCCGGGATCCTTTCATCTCGTCCCCGGATCCAGCCGTGGAGCCGTGCCCGTGTCGCCTTTTTCCAACACAAAGTGCCAGCGCGTGTAAACACTCCGAATGTCAGACAAAACGTCTGGTGTGTTTTGATTGTTGGCGTGTGTATTACAGCGCTACTCAACACAGGAACCTGGACAAACTAGCTAACGCGCTAACACGCGATTCTACGTTTAGGTTCTTTAGAAATCTTCCAATAAAGCATTCTCATAAAAATCAGACTTCAGGGAATCTGATCTGGGAAGACTTTTGGATACTAATTCTGATTAGAGAGATTTGGATTTTCAGGTTTGATTTGTTACCACAGACCTAAATTCATATTTTTGCTTTTTAAATCAGACCTAAATTAGGGGGCGGGGCTTCACATGAGCTTGTCATGAAACATGTTTATAATATGAACCTATCATGATCCAGATATGCAAATGACTGGAGGACGAGAACCCAGAAACATTTAGCCGCGGAACCTACACGCTTCAATGTACACAGAGTGGTTGTCATGGTAACGTTATATTCTGACAGGTGCTAATGGATTAGCTAAGTGAGATCATATTAGTGATATTATGGATAATTGGGATGGCAGGAGGAAATGGGGGCGTTCCTAAATTTGCATATTCATGTATATTCATGGTGATACTGGTGTTTTTAATGAGGTCCAAATTATAGAGGTGTTTTATTCATTTCCTGAGTGTTTATAAACATTATTATACAAATTATTACTATTTTAAATGGTATAAAATTATTCAGGAATATTATTACAGTATTTGCTCAATGCCCTGCACACACACACACACACACACACACACACACACTCTCTCTCTCAACTGATACTTTTTTTTTAACTACTTTTTTTATATGAAAGTTTAACAGTGTATTGAATACACTACTTTCAGCGTCTCTTTCTCTCTCTCTCTCTCCCCCTGGTAATGAGTCTGGATAAAATACTCATGTTTTGGATTTATTTAAAACACTTATTTAAATTTCTAAATGACTATAAAAGTGCACAATCACAGCTTTCCTAGAGACCAGATGATTAACACCGTGTTAAGAGAGCACGTCCTGAACAGAGTACACACTTCCTTTACCTCCCTGTTCATGACACGCATTAAATATACAGTACATTTTACACGCTATCATTATAAAACTGCATCAGTGTAGCTCGAAACGTTAAGTGCTGAATAAACCAACACATTAACGCATTAACGCAGTACATAACAGTGTAAAGTGAAGGCTGATGACGTCTCCGTCAGCACAGGCCTGTGTTTAATGAGTGTGGTGTTGATTAGCGTACAGACTCGTGAGCAGCCCGGTGTGATAATATTCCTCAGCGCTGAGGATGGAGCAGGAAAAGGGATGGATGAGCAGCTCGGCTCTGAGAGACGTGTGTAATTTATGGGTTTGTAGAAACGCCATCAGCGGCGCTGCGCTCCTGCTCCACCGTCCCCACGGTCCAGACGCTCGGCCAGACGCCGCCGAACACCTCGCCACTCTCCATTAAGCGCTCAGGTGCACGACAGGAAGCGAGAGGAATCTCATTTCCTCTGCTTTATTGCGTTGCGATGTTTTAGGGACATCAGCTGTAGGGCTGCGAATCTCCACAAGCTTCACGCTTCAGTTTAAATTAAGAGCTTTATTTATCAGATGCATTTATTAAGCATCCGGATTATTTACTTCTGTTATATTTTTATGAACTCTTTCTGCTTTTAAATCATCATTTCATCCATCGTGAACAAACAAGAGACGTAATATATATTTATTAAGACTAAGATGATGCAAGAAGGAGAACTTTCAGTCTCTAAGGAATATAAAGTGTTATTTTATTAAACTTTTACTGGAGAGAGAAATAAAACTAATCTCAAATATTTAATGTTTTTCTTTTTTGAATTGAATTCAATTATTTTCCTCTAACAGCACGTCCCCAAGCATTTTATTCCTCTTACACCACAGCAACTTACCAACTATTACAATTTATTATTAAAAGAACGATACATCATACTATTTATCCATTTATAGTTACATTTAATGACGGTGAAACAAGTTAGTTCCTGTTGTCGCTTACGTTATAGCAGCTATAAACACTCGTTCCCTCACCAGCCTCTCTTTATTCTCTCTCTTCAAGTCAATAAGTTAATAATCGCAGCTTGTTACGCATGTTAGTGAGAAACTGCAAAGAAGCGTAAACTCCTCTGTCCTGAAGATGTCAGAAAACTTAAAGTTACAGCTTTACCTCTGACTGTTACAAAGCGCTGACACTGGAGACTCCTTCCATAAATGTTACATAAACACATTTCTCCTTACAGAAAACGTCACCTTATCAAAGACTTTTTTAAAAATCCATTTAAAAGGGTTCTAATTGGAGAACTAAGGGAACTAAGGTTCCTAAAATGGTTCTGCTTGACTCCTTCACCATATCAGCGATTACACAGGTTTTTTTTTTAAAATCAGTTTATGTGGAGCGTTTGCTGTACACGTCCCTGTGAATGAGCTGTTACTATAGAAACAATAACGTATTAGAAAGGTAGAGTGCATTAACATTAATATAAACCTGCACTACTGTCAGAGCTGCTGTTATAGAAAACTAAATCAACACCTTCTGACCAATCAGAATGCAGAAGTCCATAGCAGGCTCGGTACAGGTGCACATATTTTAATTCCAGATGTGTACACGCTTTAGTAGAATTAGAAATCTGACGTTTCCGGTTTCTGGATTTTCCACATGGATGTCAAACAGCTTGGGAAGATGATATCAGTGACTTAACGTCTCGTAAGAAGCGTGTGATAGCTCTCGCTCTCTCAGGATGACTGACGACTCGCAACAGGACAGAATTATAGAGTGGAGTGGAATTAGTGACCATGAGCACGGTAAGAACGTTATCCGAGTTACAGAGACAACAACACACACCAAGCAGGCACACACATGAATCATACTTTACTGAGGTGAAAAGAAATCATCAGACAAAATCAAACAGCACGTCTGCTAAATCAGGAAGTAAACTATTACACCTCACACCACAGTTTATCCTGCGCTCTGACTACTGAACACCGCTCACTCGAGAACCAACACTTCAGCCAGAGAGGTTTATTTTAATGAACTCTGATAGAATACTTTAAAGTTAACACAGGAAAGATGGACACTGTTGTCTGTGAGGCTTTAATAAAATTCTATTTAATTTTAATGCTAGTTCCTGCTGAGGAGTTGATTATAACGGACGCGATTAGCTAGATAACTTTGTTCAGCTTATAAACGAGTTCATGGCGTCTGTTTGCGCAGCACTTCGGCTTTCAGCACCGCGGCGACGTCCTCGATGCTGTAATCGACGCAACGTTTACGTCTTGATCGTTTCCACGAAATACAAAGATGTAATCATGAAGAAACGTATAGACTTTACATTTCTCTCCAGAGTAAACGCTGGGAGTTTCTGTGAGACGTGTGTGTGTGTGTGTGTGTGTGTGTGTGTGTGTGTGTGTGGTCACCGGTTAACGTCAGTCTGATTCCTAAATAAACTCCTGACAGATTCTTCAGTCTGATTGCAACCAAACAGTGACAGGATCCAAGAAGGAAATACGATCCTCTAGAAATATGAACAGTTTACAATTTTATACATTTATGAAAGTAGAAAACTTTATAAATCAGCTGCTTCTGGAGTTTAATAATTAATAATTTCTCAGAATATCGCTTGCGTACAGCAGCAGGCGTGTGTAGATAGCATGGTGTAGGATCAGCAGATCGGTGTTCTCCGCGTGATTCAGCAGGACGTCAGCGGTTCGTTGTCTCGCTTCACGTTTGTCCTTGGTGATGTTCGTAGCCACAGCAGGCAGACGCGACTGCAAACACCGACACCGCTGTGTTATTATCCAATCTGCTCCGCTGCACATCTCCTCTATCATCACTCCATCTGCTCACACTTCCTCATGCGTACTGCACCGTTCACCGGTACCACCCGACCCGTACGGTACCCGTATTTTACCGGAAACAAGAGTGCAGCTCGGTGCTCACGTCCATCTGCGAGTTGTCTCACTGTCGGAGCAGCATTTCCAGCACTAGCATGGAATATTTATTTGTTTTGTTCTGTGTTCTTGCACTTTTTTTAAACTCTGAAAGTAAATAAAAGACAGTAAATCAGTACGATTGTGATGACGCACCGACTGTATAGAAAAGTTCAGACGTTTCTCAGAGACGTTATTTTTATTGAATGTATGAGGAAAAGGAAAAACATGACACATGACGCACATTAGAGAAATCTCTAAAGATTTAAAATCTCACTTCGGCAACAGATTATCCATACTGTCCCTCCAAAAGGTTTTCCAGAATTTCCCAGGTTTGGAAATGTGAGGCTTTAAATTCCAGACTTTCCAGGTTTGCTCGAGAACACCAGTTACAGCGCCGATTGTTTTGCCCAAACGTGTGGTGCTGTTTTGATTCATTACTTCCTCGTGAAAGCAGTAAGAGCGACAGGAGAAGTTCTTCACTATGGGAGAGCACGAGGACTGGATCGTTATTTGGTTCTGATTTTCACCACCGTGTGTTTGGTTTCCGCTCTGGCAGGAATTTTCATTTCGGTGCATGACCACTGGCAGATGGACAGTATACAGCGAGCGCTAGCGTTTGTACAGCTCTGGAGCTTCGGTGTTGGTCCGGTACGGGACTGGGAGGGAGTCTCTCGCTCGAGTGAACCCACTGACCGCAAACATATCCCACTTAAACGCCTGCCATCTGCCTGCCTAAATCCATAAAGACTCGCTGCTGGAGTCTGGACGAGGAGAAAAGTCCAAAAGGAAAAGCTGTCGGTGCCAAGAGACGGTCATGGAATACAGTAAACAGCATACGGGATCGGACCGGACACCCGCTGGACTTCGGGCCATTCAGGACCCCTCACTGCTCCTCAGTCAGTCCTCACATCCAGGCTGGAAGAAGAACCGCTTAAGTGCTGATAGTTTCCGGGTAGAGCCTCGCTGCCAAGCACAAAGCAGTGCCAAAACACTTCACAGATCCATGGTGATGCATGGCCAAGGTCCCGGCGAAACAACAAGGCAGACTGTTTACGTAACGTGCTCGAGACCTGGCAGCTCCTCAGAGTCGCTAACGGA
This sequence comes from Pangasianodon gigas, assembly GCA_022758105.1. Lineage (NCBI taxonomy): Eukaryota > Metazoa > Chordata > Actinopteri > Siluriformes > Pangasiidae > Pangasianodon > Pangasianodon gigas. The sequence continues at coordinate 24,452,113 of CM040470.1, read as the reverse complement.
CCGATCACTCAGTTTAAATCTTCAGGAGGAGGAGGAGGAGGAGGAGGAGGAGGAGGAACTGCCACACTGCTGTTTAAAACGTCATAAATAAAAGTTTCCTTTGTGGTTAAAGGGGGCATTTACTGATGCCTTTTATTGCTGGTCTAACACACACACACACACACACACACACACAGCAGGGTTAACTGCACTGCTAATGTAGCCTGTGGGAAATTCAGCCAGAAAATAAAACCGTTCACCGCCGACTTGTCCATAAATGGTGCTGCATCTCTGTGTGTAGGTTCTAAACACTGAAACGTTTCCTTTATTGAAAGTTAATGAGATGTGAACAAATTTCTGAAAACTCTACAACATAATCTGCCTGATTCTCCCCTCACCATGATCATAAAAATGACATCTGAGCAAACAGAAATATCTTAAATACAGTCAGATTTATCCAGTATTACAGAAAACCAAATAAAAGTGTATTAATCCTATTTATAGATGTTTCAAGCTTGATATAGTCATGTTCGATTGGTGGATTAGCTTCCTCATTTTAACCATATATTTCTAAAAAACTTTAAAACTTAAAATGAGTAAAAATGTCTAGAAATATGTTTAATAAGTTTATTTTTGGTTTGTTGTAATCTGAAAATAGGAAATACTCAATAAATTTGACAACATTATTAATATTTCCACTTGCTAAGACGCTGGTTGTAAATCAGAGATGATCCTGTGGTGTGGAGTCTAATCTGATCTGATCTGCTCACAGGCCGGTCACGGCCGGCCTGATTTCTAATCAGAAATATTAAATATAAGATTTAATGTGATGTATTTACTACACAGCTCCAGTCCTGAAGTAGAGGAGAAGTGTTTGGGTGTTGAACCCCTTCTGTTCCCCGTCTAATGTCTCTCAGAGAAACTGTGAAATGCTTCCACACGCCGTTAACTTTTATTTTCACCGTTAAACTGTTTGAACACGAGGTTGTAATCATTTTCTAATTTTCACCACCATTAAAGTTATCTGTAAAGTGTTAGAGTTCACTTTTCCCTGCGAAAATGTTCAGCCTTTTTTGTCTTTTGTCCAAATCCCAAGTTTACATCACTTTCAGCTGAAATCTCCTTGCATCTGCAGTGAACATGGAGATGACAGTGAATAAGCGCTTGACGGGATGATGTCATTCTCATCGTCTCTACACTGCGTTATTACACACTCAGCTCTCTCAGTCCTGCTGCCAGAAAACTCACTGATTTTACATTTAAAAAACTCTGAGTGCTAAACGGATGGTGCTCATATTTCTCATCTCAGAGGCACTAAGTTTAGAGACCGGAGTTTAAAGCTGCTGTTAAACTGTTGTGGCCAATCACGACGGCTCTAATGGAGGCCGTGTTCACGCACCGTTATGTCTGAGCTCAGCGACTCACGACCTCCATCAGCCGGCTGAGTTATGACTCATAATGCTGATGACGCTCCCGGGACACGACCACGGCTATATCGAGTACCGTATTTTTTCCCTCGCATGTCCAATGTGTCTAGCAGTTGTGTGAGAAAATGTGATCTCCATGGATAAAGCTTGCAGGAAGGAAAGTCTGGGGAGCGGAGGGAAGGAGGGAAAGAGAGAGGGAGTGAGAGAGGGAGTGAGAGAGGGACTGAGAGTGCGAGTTAGAGAGCGAGTGAGAGAGCGAGTGAGAGAGCGAGTGAGAGAGGGAGTGAGAGAGGGAGTGAGAGAGCGAGTGAGAGAGGGAGTGAGAGAGCGAGTGAGAGAGCGAGTGAGAGAGCGAGTGAGAGAGGGAGTGAGAGAGGGAGTGAGAGAGCGAGTTAGAGAGGGAGCGTGGGGGCGAGTGAGAGAGGGAGTGAGAGAGGGAGTGAGAGAGCGAGTGAGAGAGGGAGTGAGAGAGGGAGTGAGAGAGGGAGTGAGAGAGCGAGTGAGAGAGGGAGGGAGAGAGCGAGTGAGAGAGGGAGCGTGGGGGCGAGCGAGAGAGGGAGTGAGAGAGGGAGAGAGAGAGGGAGAGGGAGAGAGAGGGAGAGAGAGAGGGGGAGAGGGAGTGAGAGAGCGAGTGAGAGAGGGAGTGAGAGAGGGAGGGAGAGAGCGAGTGAGAGAGGGAGCGCGGGGGCGAGTCGGCTCAGTGTCTGGAATTCCTCAATGGGTTAATCAGCTGAGTCCAGATGGAGGCAGGGCATTTCACAGCAGAGACACTCGTTACACAAACCCAAGCCGTGAGCTCCGATTTACAACCGAGGCACAAAACAGAGGCGCAAATTACTCTGAAAATTACTACAACTAAAAAACAAGATGTAAACAGCGGAGATCACTTCCTCCTCATTAGATTTATAAGCTTTTTATAATCCAGCATACACAACAAACACATTAGCTCATATTTCCACTCTGAAGATGTGCTGAGGTTTTCCTTAGTGAACGTCTTTTACACAGAAACTGGAGCTTACTCTTTAAAAAGAATAAATCACATACACACTGCACACTAACAAAACATCTACGGTATGTCTGGACTTCCTGCTCAGGAATGGACGTTTTCATAACATGTACTTATGGTCGTGACCACTCGAGCATGGAGAGCAGAACGACTGCGCTTTCTGTCCGAGCGGCACATACCCACGGAGCCCACTGTTCAGTTCACAGCACTTTATTAAAACAGGAGAGAGATCCAGCTAAGAGCACCGACACACTGCTCTCTAATCGCTCAGCTTTATTACAAACCACCAGACAGCTGCACGGTAAAAGCCAGCGCGCTGAGCACAGATGAAGAGAGAGACCCTGGAGGATAATATAACATCTCTAATATACAGAGTCTCAGCTCAGTGTCTCAGAGTCTCAGCACAGAGTCTCAGCACAGAGTCTCAGCACAGAGTCTCAGCGTCTCAGCTCAGCGTCTCAGAGTCTCAGCTCAGCGTCTCAGAGTCTCAGCTCAGAGTCTCAGCACAGAGTCTCAGCGTCTCAGCACAGAGTCTCAGCGTCTCAGCTCAGCGTCTCAGAGTCTCAGCTCAGCGTCTCAGAGTCTCAGGTCAGCGTCTCAGAGTCTCAGGTCAGCGTCTCAGGTCAGCGTCTCAGGTCAGCGTCTCAGGTCAGAGTCTCAGGTCAGCGTCTCAGCTCAGAGTCTCAGAGTCTCAGCACAGAGTCTCAGCTCAGAGTCTCAGCTCAGAGTCTCAGCTCAGAGGCTCAGAGGCTCAGAGTCTCAGCTCAGCGTATCATCTCAGCGTCTCAGCGTCTCAGCTCAGAGTCTCAGCTCAGCGTCTTGGCTAACACTAAACTGCATCATCAGGTCAGAAGTGTAAACTACTATTGGTTAACTCTTGGTTAAACTGGAGATCAGGATTTTATAAAGTCACGCTCGTCCACAGAGACTGCAGGAGAAAGACATAAAGCTCTCTTACCTTCTCATTTATGATCCGCGTCTCAGGCTCTCACTCAGCAGATGAAGCAACATCCAACAAGGGTGAATAAATCAGCAGCCAGGGCACCTGAGAAGAACAGATTTTATTTTTTTATTCAGAGTTTCCCGATGAAAACAGGGAAATGTTCAACAGAGCTGGGCGATATGATGCTTTAATATCAATACTGTGATAAGTTTAGACAGATATCGTGATAGGGTGATAACTGATTCTGTAACATTTAGTATTTGAAATAAAGATGATGAAAATAAAATTGATGAGAAAGCTCTCCCTCTCCCTCACCACAGCCCGTTTCTGTCACTACAGCATCATTATATTTATTTCAGTATGTTATTTTTTCATCACCATGTTGAGGGAGTGTTAGACAGACGGAAAGCAAGCCCTGCGTTCTCTACACCCGTGACGTGTTTGCATGTTTTATGGAACAGGGTGAAAGTGTGAACTACATTCCGGCACGTGGGAGAACGGCTGTAAATTTCACTGCCCAAGCTTTAGGTCTTAGTAAACACAACAGCGCTGATAAAGACATTCCAGAGCTCATATTTTCACAAGCCTCCATCTGTGTGATCCTGCAACAGCACATTGTTGGCTGGAGTAAAGGTCAAAGGTCACAGCACATGCTCTGAGCTCATTCATCAGAGACAGAGGAATGAAACTCTGGTCTTCCCTGCTGTCTGAGCAGAGAGATGCACTGAGCTCCGAGCTGCGGGAGACGAGGCGAGAGACGAGAGAGGACAGACGAGGCAAGAGAGGAGAGACGAGACGAGAGAGGAGAGAGGAGAGACGTGGGAGGAGAGACGAGAGAGGAGAGACGTGAGAGGAGAGACGTGAGAGGAGAGACGTGAGAGGAGAGGTGAGGAGGGAATCAGTACAAAGTTATACTGAATTGAATTAAACAGTTACACGGCCCTGTGGCCTTCAGCTTACATCATACACTCCCTCACTGCTCCACTTCCTCCTGGACTGTTTTATCTGCCTCACGTGCTAAAGATTTGCTCTCCACACACACACACACACACACACACACACACACAGAGAGAGAGAGAGAGGGAGAGGGAGAGGGAGAGAGAGGGAGAGAAATGAGAATCCTACAGCGTTCCTCTCTTCTGCTGGGAAGTGAAAATGAGCTGAGTACAGTGTGTGGATGTGACCTGCCTCTACTGCACATCTACACACACTACACACACACACACACACACACACACACACTACACACACTACACACACTAACCTCTAAACTCAAGATGGTGGAAGATTCCACTCTAACTAATAAACACTGTGTACAAAGAGTGTCAATTGTGGCAAATTCTTTTAATCGCTAGTTAACCATCAACATCCGGTAATTAACACATAAACTGACAAGTTCATAATAACTATATAGCTATGGATCGTTACAGAGAGGGACATACTTTTTACATCAATAACAACTTTTAGTCAAGAAATAAATAAATAAATAAAAATTAAGGTTTCTATTCTCTTCGCTAAATGTCTCTTTAATTTAAAGTGTTTATTAGTTATGCCCAACAACGCAGCAGTCAGTAAGGAGTAAACCTCTTGGGGATGTGCTGTTACAGAAAAATAATCAAAAATAATCAAGTTGATTAATTTCCTATAACAGCACGTCCCCAAGTGTTTTATTCCTCTTACACTACAACAACTTACCAACAATTACAATTTTTATTTCTTAAGGAATGACACGTCCAACATGTGCTTTTTATCCATTTATAGTTATGTTTGTGAAATAAGTTAGTTCCTGTTGTCACTTACGTTATAGCAGCTATAAACACTCGTTCCCTCACCAGCCTCTCTTTATTCTGTAAAATAATAATCGCAGCTTGTTACGCATGTTACTGAGAAACCGCAAAGAAGCGTAAACTCCTCTGTCCTGAAGATGTCGGAAAACTTAAAGTTACAGCTTTACCTCTGACTGTTACAAAGCGCTGACACTGGAGACTCCTTCCATAAATGTTACATAAACACATTTCTCCTTACAGAAAACTTCACCATATCAATAACTGGTTTATTTAATAAATAAAATGAGCTACTGGAGTCAAAAGTTTAAGGATACGTTTCAGCTAAAACAAAAATATTCCTTTTAGCTTACATTTAAATATCTGTGGTTGAAGTAGAAATATTAAACATCACATTAAAAATAAAACAGTTTATTCCAGAACTGATCATAAAGCAGAGTAAATAATTAATTAGTCTGTTGTTGTGCTGTGTGAAATGAAGAGTTCAGGTTCAGGATGTTTCTGGTGTTTAATAACAGACAGGTTTATTACACGTCAGGAACCTGAGGTCCAGTCCACAGACCGTCGTGTTCTCGATAAGAATGCGATGTTCTTGTGTTTCCTGGAGGCACAAAGGCTATGACAGAGATCAGACACAATCTCTGAGTATTCAGTAGATATTTCTCAGCAGGTGTTGACAGTTCTCAGAACGATATTGCTGACTCAGCGTTCAGTCTCACAGAAGGCGAGTGATGTAAGCGGAGCGCTGCGGCGTGGATTAAAACCACAGCACACAGCAAAAGTGAGACAAAGAGCAAAAGAGACACGCAGACGAGGTGCCAAGTGGCTCACAGAGGCAGCAGCATCGCTAAGCGTTTACACTGGAAAGAAAATTCTGTAAAAGACGTGTTTTTTCGTGGAAAACGTGTTCAATTCGACGTGTTTGTGTGGAAAATGGCTAAGGAGTGTTTAGGAATGATGGGTTTAAATACGTATCAGTGGTGATCTTCACTCAGCAGCTTGTGAGTAAAATCCTACTGACACAAATATAATCCCACATCCGAGAGCCCGTGTTCACGACTCACTTATTTAACATGGTTTATGTTTTTATGTATTTAAATTCCGTATTTTTCTATTCTTCTTGTTTGAGGAAGCTGATGCATACATTTACTATCTTTATATCAGTTTTACTGTTTATTTATCTGTATAGTAAGCTTTTAAACTTTTTTTTTTTTTTTTAGAGAAGTTCCTGCACCACAGAACTAAATAATCCGCACACTGACCTCAGATCAGATATAAAGAGGGTTCGAACTCTCTGTACATCACTAATCCCGCAAGTCAGTGAGAACACACTCGCTCCATCCACATTCCTGCAGAACCATCATCTCACTCTAACCTGTCCTCGTGTCATCAGTGTGTACCACACACACACACACACACACACACACACACATATATATATTAACACAACAGACAGAATCTACGTGTGTGTTTTGGTTTTCGTAACTTCCTGTATCAGCAAGCAGCTTTTAGATATTTTTACAGATACAGAATTTAATTTAGGAATTTAAGCATAAAACACAGTTTGTGGTTTCATCAACTGTATACATTTGAGCTGAACTGAATAGAACTGAATAGAATTGAATAGAATTGAATAGAATTTGCAGTACCAGTGTGACTCAGGCGTGGAGCTCTGTTCACACAAACAACCAGAACAATGAGTCCAGAGAAAAACTACTACGAGAAGTGAACTGTATTTCCATTTAGACCGAAGCGCTACAGACGGCACTGATCCGACAGCCAGGGTCAGAACCGGGCCGATACCGGCACAGAATGATGGATCAGACGGGGAAAAAAATAATGATTTAGATCTGATCCTGTAATAAACAAAAGGACTGGAACTGGAAATGTTTATATACAGTATAAAAGATTTATTATATTTATTATATTAGTCACGTACGTGAATTTTTTTGTCTTCTGTCCAGCTCTGCGTTTTCAGCTGCGTGTTTATCCTGCGTTTCTTTTAAGTGAGATGCTTCTGATATACAGCAAGCTGTGTAGCTTCTAAAGGAAAATATACATATATATATATATATATATATATATATATATATATATCACATGGGTATCGGTACCAGTAAGTTTCAGTACCAGTACCAGTTCAAGGATCTGTATCAGTACAAGGATAAGTTCCAGTACCAGCACCAGTATCAGACCAGATTCAGCACCAGTATCAGCACCTATACCGGATTCAGTACCAGTATCAGCACCAGATTCAGTATCAGCACCAGTACCAGTACCAGCACCAGTACCAGTACCAGGAGCAGCACCAGTATCAGTACAGCACCAGTACCAGTACCAGTACCAGTATCAGTACCGGTAGCCTACAGCACAGTGTTTAGAGAGCTGCTGTAAGCGGGCTGAGTGAGAGAGAGCAGGTTACTCAGGCTAACGCACTCAGCATTACACTTAATTCATGATTCATGACTCCAAATCCAGGCTGAGGGCCGAGAGACTCTCACTGCAGAGAGACGTTATCTGGGTGAACTTTGACCTGTGAGATAAAAGAGCGTCTTACAGTACAGTACAGTACAGTTTGTTTTTTTACACTCCGGCGTCTCCTGTATCACCGGAGCAGTGCGTCAAAAATGCTACGGCTAAACCATAAACATTCTGAACCACCTCTGAACTGATGTCATGGCAGGAAAAAACTCTGAACACACACACACACGCACACACACACACACACACACACACGGAAACACTCGCACAATAAAGTGTGACTCATAGCTATAGGTTCCAGCGCTACCAGCCCGAGTGCGGACTCCTGATTGCGATACGATGTGAAGGTGTTCATATCTCATCACCCCGACGCTGTCATTCATCATTCTCACAACACTCACAACACCAGAGAGAAAAAATTCCAGCCACAGAACAACCTGAAGACAAACAGAAACAGAAAATCTACAAGCTCAGTGTCAACAAGTCACTTCTGGTCCTTCTTGTGACTAACGTGTACCAGAAATACCGTTAAAATAAAACTTCAAACAGGACGGCAGCGATTGAGGAGAAACTATTTCACACATTTAACCAAAATCTATTCAGATCATCTCCTCGTGATAATGATATAACGATCATCAGTCAACCACTCGCTCCTGAGATACAGCGCTAACGACAATCTCAGACTGACGCACGGGAACAAAATACCCCCACCACCTAGAGACAGAGGAATAAACAGTGTACTGTAATATAATTTATCAACGCTGTATCTCTTTAACTCTATCACAGCGTCTGTACACATCATTAAACGTACAGTACCTCTGAGATCACCGTTATTACTGAAGATAAAATTATAAATAAATTATTTACGCTAATTTCTTAACAACAGCCAAAGGTACAGATTCTAAACTTTCACTCAATTCCAAGTGTGTGTGCATAAGTTACTTTTCAGCCTGAAACATGATAACTTAATTTTATATATATATGAAAAACCTTACTAATAAGAACTATTCAAATAAATAAATTATTAATAAATTATTTTTAAAAAGTTATAAGTTTATATCATGTAATTAGAGTAAAGAATGAGCAAACAGCAAAAGATAAAATTCTACATACAATTCTTTGGATTTCAAAAAGTTTTAATGCTGTTAAAGACCATTAGCTGAATTTATACACCCAAACTGTACAGCTCAATATCTAGAGCAGCTCTAATATTTAATTTTTAATAACACAATATACTTTATACCTCTATATTTTATTTTATTTTATATTTTACTCTTACTGCTTTCCTTAATTACCCCACTGCTTTGGTGTGTTTGATGTGGCGCTGAGCGATACGATGATATAACATCAATACTGTGATAAATAATCTTTTCTGAAATATCATGATTATTTATTATTAAATATTTTATGTTTTTTAAAAATTACACTCTGACTCGATGTCATTTGATGTTTAAAATGTTGTGTCTTTTTGTGTGTGTGGAGATTTGTAAAAATTTTTTGCTTCAGTTTATTTTTTTAAAGCTATTATTTTTTAGACATTAAATAAACAATAAATAATCCGAATATAAATAAATAAACAATGGACCAGGATTATTATTTTTTTAAGACTGTATCGGTGGGAAATTGTTCGCCAAGCTAAACATCACGCATCGTAGAATCGTCCTGGAGAATCACGTTATATAATATTCTCGTCATACTTCGATGCAACTTCAGAATCCACTGAGCGTTTTATATTTACTATGATGTGAGAAATAAATCTAACTCCGTTATTATTATTATTACTGAACAGATGGATGACGATGAGCCGTTATTATTATTATTATTATTAGAAATTGAGATTAGAGATTTTTGTGTTGTTGTGATGTCATTATCCGTGTCTATAGCAGATCTTAATTACAGTGTTTTGGGTTTTTAGACAGTATAAAGCCGAATCGCTGTCATGAGCACATTCCAGCGCGGTGTAAGGAGTCTCCGCTCCACACAGGAGATAAAGAGGAGAACGATGTTTCCACACAGCAGAGTGCAGTTAAAGAGGATAAATGTCAGTCATGTGTTAGTGAAGTGCAGCCTGGAGCACAGGATGATGATGATCAGTAACACACACACACACACACACACACACACACACAGACACACACACAGACACAGACGTTAACATTTAAACCTATTTATGGAGCTGCAGCTACGAGTTTTATTTTAATGATGATTATTTTTAGACATTACAGAATCAAGGTCACGAGTCAGAAACCTCAGTGCTCCAGCCTCACAGCGAGGGAGGAGAGACGCGATGTGAAACACACCCTACACCATTCGCTTCCTAAACCAGGGGTCGTGACCCCACACGGGGTCGCCTGATTTACAAATAGGGTCATGAGGGAAACTCACAATCTCCTCTTTTGCTTCATTCATTTATTTTGCAAATTAATATCGAAGATATTTGTGTGCTAATATTTTGAAATGTTAGTGAGAGTCACGTTCAGAGAAGCGACGCTTAAATTAACAGCGTACGTGTAATTTTAGTCTGTTTGAGTCTCCTGACACGCTGCGCTAGTGTACTTCAGCTACTAAAATGCACAAATTTCTCCGTCCATCCACCTCTGCTAAACAAATTAGCACTGTATCTCAAATCACACACTTGTGCACTATTCTAGAGCGTTACTGAGCGCTAACACTAACCAGGTTTCCTGTTACACTTAGTGTTTGGATTTAAAATCCTCTCATGTCGCCTTCACACCGATACAAAGCTCTGTTCTGCGTTCCAGCCTTCTGGATTTTCAACATTATTAAGTACTTCTGAGCTTTCGATTTCAGACGCAGATCATAACAACAATCACGATGACTGCGGAGCTTCTGAGCGTGTTTAACATTTTACAGTTTGACACAGAAACCTGATGGACAGGGAAGTTGTGGCTCCGACGCAACCTCTAGTGAATGTTGTTTCCGGGTGTACGTAAGACACAGAGCGAGTGCGTGAACAATGCTGATCGTGTTGCTGCTACTTTTGCAAAATCCTACGCCAAGTATAAACCAGGTTCCTCTGCTTGGCGTGGGGGCGAATCACCATCACGCCACCCCGCGTGGATTAGTTTCCCAACAACACTTCTCTCTAGACTGGTGAATCAGTGTGAGGAATAGTCCTTCGGTTTTTAGTCACTTAGGTTACACAAACGTATGACATCATAAAATGTTCAGATGTTACCGCAGTCTTATATTAGACATTTTAAAAACACAGAGAGGTCCATTTGGGGTGGTTTAGCCAAAAACGTCTGATCTCCACACTTTAAACACACTTTAAAAACATTTCTCATTACTGCATTTCTCTGTAGAAGGAATTCCTGTGGCAGTTTCAGGGAAAGGCCGAGTAACTGCGAGTTATCAGGATAAACAGGCTGAACAGGAACCAATTAAACTCTGCTAAAGACAAAACACGATCTGATGACAGGCCGGGAAAAACACAACACATCCGCATACACATCGATACAATCCGGATTTCACCTCCAGTCCAGAATATTCCGAAACATTCCCAAAAACATATCTGAATCATCACTGATTTAATTTGTACATAAATATGAATCTGCTTTGAAGGAATTGTTATTGTGCATGATCATGTAATAGGGCTGGGAGAGATGATACGATTACACAGTGATATCGATATCGATGTTTTATTATCGCGGTTCCTGAGTATCAGTGTAAAGTATCAGCACACGAGTTACTCTACTGTCACTCACACAAACAAGTAACTGACCCGGACTTCAGCTTTTCCTCGTTAAATACTTTAGTTTTATTTGTAGAAGTTTGGAACAAAAAAAAAAATGTTTTACATAAAATGGCTCAATATCACCGCTTTGTTTAGTGCTTTATTTAAAAAAATGTACATACACTGCACTGATCATGAAAAGTTAGACAGGATTATACTCTAGTAAACATTTAATAAAGAATGCTCTCATGTTTTAAACAAAATATCCTCAGATCATTCGCAAACACAGTTTTGAGATCGATGTTTGATTTTTATTGCATATTTTCCACTACTGGATAAAACATTCCTTTACTCACATTTGTGTATTAAGTGTATTTTTTTTATTTTATAAATAAACAATATAAAACAAAATAATACCAGAACAATTAAATGGAACGGAATTTTGTTGAGCTTGCAATTTTTCAGGGCACTGAATCTTTTCTCGAGAATCGTAATCAAACTGAATCTTTCTGAGCTCTAAACATTTCCAGCGTCTCTGCAGCTTCAGCGGAAACTAGATTCAGAAAGTGAAACTATTCAGACTTAGTTTGTGACAATGAAATTAATTCCACATACACTCACTGCCCACTTTATTAGGAACACCCATACCATTGCTCATTCATGCAGTTATCCGATCAGCTAAATCACGTATCAGCAGACACGCAATGTATAAAATGATCAGACTAAAGCTGACAGGACGGCTATGGAACCTCAAATAATCACTCTTTACAACCGTGGTGAGCAGAAAGGCAGCTCAGAAACTGCAACACGGTGAATCCTGAGGAACAACAGCAGAAGACCACATCAGGTTCCTCTCCTGTCAGCCGAGAACAGCGCACACAGCTGTCCAGGTCGGGTCAGTAGCTTCAGGAGAGGAACCCGACGCAGCTCCAACATCCATACCAACATCCATACCACCATCAGAGCCACTGAGATGTTTCTGACGTTTGATGTGAACATTAACTGAAGCTCTTGATCTGTACCTGTATGATTTTATAGTTTATCTGACACGTGATTGGCTGATTGGAAAACTGAAAATAAACGAGAGCAAGGCTACAGATGTTCCTAGTAAAATGGACAGTGAACATTGTGATATATATATTGCGCATCGTGATGTGCTTCTGACGCTTCACCTGATGCTACTGTACGTTATACAGCATCACGTCATACAGAGCGCAGAACCGTCACGTCTGTACGAGCGAAATTAAACACCACAGAACTGAAGCAGCCTTTTCCATTTGAATGGAAACATTCCATAGCTCTTACGTCCACACACACACAGTCACACACACACACACACACACACACACACACGTCCTGGTATAATGAATCCGAAGCGTATTTCCTTACCGGAGCCCTATTGTAGAGCAGAAGAGAGGTTACACGGAAAATGTGATAAATCTGTGCAGTGCGTGAGAGACCGGCTTTAAAGCACTTCCTCTCTGCTGTTAGCTCTGCTGTCTCAGCTTCTCATCTCACTTTCACTTGTAATATATACATTATATACATTATATACTGTATATATGTATAGGAAACGACTGATGAGTGAACCTATATGTATATGTAATTCATTAGCATCAGAGAACGGCGCTAATCATAAGCCCTATTCGGACGGGATTAAACTGACAGGGCGTCCTGGTGTCATTTCCTGTCGCTACTCTGTGATTTTATTTTTATCGGATCAGACGTGTCGGTGTTTTTCTCCGTCCTCCTTTGAGAAAATTTCAGACCCACAGTTTTCCACCAAACTCTGACCATTTTAGTCCGGATACGCATCCGTTATTGAGGGAAAAAAAAAAAAAACACGTCTGACTGCTGCTGCTTGTCGTGATTAGTCTCGTAGCGTGTGCATCAGCGACCCTCCCTCAGGTATTAAACACTTCCCAACTCGCCTAACGAAAAATAGACGCTTGAACATATCCCTGGTCCGGCGGAAAGCATTTTCACGAGGAGAGAAAATAAAGTGAAATAAGACTCAGCGTCTCGTCTCTACTCAGCGCCATGTTGTGAACGCAGCGGGTCACATGACCGCGTGACGCAAACATCCAGCTTCATAGAAAACACAACCTGATAGAAACTCGCTCCTCCGGCGGCCGTTTAATTGCGAGAGTTTCATCACTGAGGAGATGTGTAGAGAAATGTATTACAGATAAACTAATCCGATCTGAATAGGGCTTACGTTCTATTTTAAATCCTGAAATAAGGGATTATTCATAGGACAACATTTAAATAATTGAAGCTGTGATGCTGTAAATGAACAGTTTTTTTTTTTAATGAAGTTAATTACATGATTGGATACCAGCTGCAGTTAATTGACTGAGAATAATCAGTTAATAAGCAGTGCTGTGTAATTAAAGAATCTTCCACTTCGCACACACTCACTGCTGGCTTCACGATGCTGCAGGTTCACGCTCACGAACTAATGAAGCGTTTATTAAAAACACTGAAGGTCAGAAGTATTTATAGGAAACAGTGTTTAATATGATAGACACCCAACACCACCGGCTCACGCCATGTCGCTTCATTAAACCCTAAACACAGACCAATACTCTATTCCCATATCACTGTAATTAACTAACCTGCTACAGGATTATTTATTATTATTATTAATATTTATTATTATAAGGAAATGAAATCATACATAGATCAGCGAGTCCCAGTCTCATGTTTTAACTCAGAAACCTAATTAGCCAGAGTTAGGGTTAGCCCTAAAACCCTAAAACCCTAAATAATGTAATAAGGTATACAGTGAGCTAGTTAAGTGCATTAATAAAGTAAATATTAACATGCAGAACATCAGCAAGTCGTTGGTTCAGCTCTGAGCCGAGGAGCTCCGTCCTCACGTCACGCGTATGAAACACACCGGATTCTGATTCGCTTCTTTATTTTCTCTCGATGTGTTTAACCGTGAGGTGCAGGAAGCAGGACGGCTCTGTGCTGCACTTTATTTTACACCAATCATCCGTGTGTGCTAATTAATCCACCTAGTAAACACTGTTCCATCAGTTAGATCTGAAACACACTGAAGAATAAACGCCCGGGAATTTCTCCTGCAATCTGCCGAGATGCTGAAAACCATCAGCTACGCAGGAGAGCTCTGTACGCCACTCTCTAGCGTTCTGATCTGTGTGACGTGCCAGAATCCAGTAAAAGTCACACTGGCTATTTAACCAGGTGATCTGCTTTATAATAATGAGATTTATTTCCTGATTTTTATTTATTTTGACATTTGTAAAAAAAATGTTTGGAGGATTTTTCACACACATTTTGGAGAGTTAAAAACAGCACATGCCAAATAAAAGACAGTAAGAAGCAAGGTTTATTTCTTCTTCTGGTTCTGGTTCCTTCTTGTCCACTGAGCAACCGTGAAAAACAAAACTAACAGACAGGAAATGAAATCTGCTGGTCTTGCGCTATCGATTTGTCCACGGCTGCTTATAGCTCCGTAACTCTAGATTTCATTCCCTCACAGTCTGACGTGATCTCGCCTCTATTTCAGTTTTAAAGACGAACACAAAACACTCACACTATTCCGACTCATTCCTCACACACCTTCCTTCATGCTTCCTCCGGCATTGTGTTTAGAGTTATTTATCCTTCCTCTCGTCCCGATTCATGTTGATCTAGGTCACGGAGTTTATATTTCCCTCGTCTTTCAGACCTTTATGAAACTCTTGTTTAGAGAACAGAATTATGGGATTGCTTTCTCTGAGCAGGACCCACGTGATGCTGTTTACAGTTTGGCCCTAAAGACCTAAACCTCAGATTTATTCGGCTTTATGAGCGCGGCAGTAAATGTCGACAATAACGCTTTGTGCGTGCTGTGTATCGTGGAACATCAGGTCAGGTCACGGAGCACATCATGTGTCTCTGTACAGTGAAAGTTTATCTACTTCCTCATGTCATTATAACAGAAGCATCACACTCAACTTTTACAGTCCATTATACTCAGTTATAATGACACTTAATAAAATACGCTCTCATGTGTCAGAAAAATTTCAGGCTGTTAAACAGATTTTCTGATGCGATCAGAACAGATTCGAATCTTGCCTTTTTTTTTTTTTTTTTAATTGTAGTTAAAAATTTCTCATCTCCTCCTGTCCTACACGCGCTCTCATTAAATGTGTAGAGAAGAGAGACGTTACGAAGAAAAATAAAGCTTGGAAGGAAGTAGCAGAGATTGCTGGTGACTCCGGAGAGCGTAACACACAAATCACTCAACATGATTCGATTTTCACGCTGATTAATGTGTTAGTTGTGTTTAAATCATTAGCTTTAGAGGATGCTGTACATATATCTACTACTGTTTCTCATCCAAACGGAAAGAAAAACAACAACAATAACAGGCCACGCCCACAAGAGACGAAAGTGCGAGTGTGAGCGTAGCTGAGCGTTTCTCCTGCCTGACTGCATTACTGAGATTCTGCGCTGAAGAGCTGCACCATAAACATTTACGTCAGTGTTATTTCCAGCTCTGAGCCTCTGTCCTACATCAGCGTGTGTTTATACTGCATATCAGAAAGACGTACGCTTACACTGCACACGTCTGCACACGTCTGCACACGTCTGCACACGTCTGGGGCGGAGCTACGCGGTGCGTCAGGAGGAGGAGGAGGAGGAGGAGGTAAAGAGCGTGAAGCCTGTAGATCCTACAAGACTGTACAGTACAGAGCATCACACTGAGAACAATCACTAATAACACGTTAATGATAATCAAACACAGTGAGGTGTTAGACTCGTACTGAAACACTAATCACGTGTGTGTGTGTGTGTGTGTGTGTGTGTGTGTGTGTGAGATTGATCGCTCTGAATAAACACCCAATGGCAAACATCGTCATTTGTGTTCTCTCGACTGCCCAAGACAAATCTCTCCTAAGGGAGACAATAAAGGCTAATCTAATCTAAAACACTACGTTTCGCCGATTATTCACCAGTAAACATTACGGTAATTAACGCGATCGATCAGCGCGAGAGACGATTCACTGCTGTCTGATCCGAGAAGCTACGTCACATCACTCATTAGCTATACAAGGAACAAACACTTCAGGGTGGTGCAGTTACAGTAAAATAACAAGTGACACACGGTGGTGTGATGAAGCAGCGTTACCACCCTGCAGTTGATTATTTTCCTCTAACAGCACGTCCCCAAGTGTTTTATTCCTCTTACACCACAGCAATTTACCAACAATTACAATTTGTTTATTAAAAAATGACACGTCATACGTTTTATCCGTTTATAGTTACATTTAATGTTCAAGTCTGTTCCTGTTGTCACTTACGTTATAGCAGCTGTAAACACTCGTTCCCTCACCAGCCTCTCTTTACTCTCTCTTGTCATGTTACTGAGAAACTGTAAAGAAGCGTAAACTCCTCTGTCCTGAAGATGTCGGAAAACTTAAATTTACAGCTTTACCTCTGACTGTTACAAAGTGCTGACACTGGAGACTCCTTCCATAAATGTTACATAAACATCTATTCTCCTTACGGAAGTCATGCGAGGCGTCTGCTGTACACGTCCCTGTGAATGAGCTGTTACTATAGAAACGATAACGTTTTAGAACGAACGCATTAATATAAACCTGCACTACTGTCAGAGCTGCTGTTATAGAAAACTAATCAACACCTTCTGACCAATCAGACTACAGCAACACGGGATAATGCTAAACGAAGGGCAAAACATCTTCGGTAAGTAATTTACAAGATTATAAAATGGCTTTGTTTATAATTCAGACGCATGTTCTCAGGTTTACAGACACAACACCTGAACACCTGAACACCTACAGCTAACCTCCTGATCATAACCACGCATTAAACAGGTTATAACAACACGACACACAACACACCTCTCACAACATCACAACCGATAACAAAAACAAGTTAAATGAGCGAAGATACTTTAACCCCTGATACACACCCCAGAGATAAAGGAGCTGAGGTGATGTTAGTGATTTCACGTCATTAAGGTTTTACAGGTGATCGTGATCTATCCCTGTGGATGCAGAAAGTCGGGATTAGTCATCATGAGGATGAGCGTGCCGAGTGTCTGTAATCCCTCTCAAGCTTCCTCATCCTATTACCTGCTGAATCTCTGGGAAAACCAACACAGACTGAAGCACCTGGACGTCACATCGTTTAGAATTTATGCAGAAACAGGAAATAATAACTGCTGTGAAGCGGATAATAATAAAACAATAAACTAATCAACGTTTCACAAAAGAATAAATCTTAATAGTTCAGTAATGACGAGTCGTGTAAGGAGTTATAATGCGTACAAAATATAACCTGCTGCTGAATTTTTATCTACGACACCGAGTCAAATAAAAGCTTTAAAAGTGCGACATGAAGTAGAGTTTAATCGAGGAACGTTCGAGGAAAATGATCCACTTTTGTGACACTGATTTGTGTTGAATAATGTGAAATTTTTTAAAAATTCAGGTTTTCTTTTGACTCAGACTCACAAAATTAATTTTAAACAAGCTTAATAAATAGATTATTGTCTAAAATAAAATAAAATAAACACTAAATTCTGCACTGATGCCACATGAACAGGTCTAAACCTCACAGGTGAAGAGTTTTATTCAGTAAACACAGTAAACAATGCTCTTTTAGGATTATTCCTCGTCACACGTAACTGCACGCGATCCTGTCCGATAAACTCGGTTCTGAATTCTATACTGCCGTGCGACGGCTCGCGTTCTCCGTGTCGGATCAAGCGACGAAGATCCTCTAACGATTAAAGACTTTCTTACGTTCTGCTCACGCCATCAAACATCCAGAAATCAGAAAACGTCCTCGCATAAACACACACAATCTTCAACACCAGCTTTGAGGAACATCTCTGTCCATTATTGTGTTTTTATTATATTGTCGTATTAATTACCGTATTCGTAGCTGTTCCGTGAGTTTGCCGTCCTCCTATTGGTGGATTTTAGACTGAAATTTTAATGAACAGTTTCTAAAATAACGTTGTTGTCCGGAGGCTGTGTTTGGTCACGATGACGCTAAAATGGCCGCCGATTTCAACTCACAACTAAACAATTATTATTATTATTATTTTTATTTTTCTTTACGATGTGATGATATGATGTCGGTTTAATGTGAGTTAAAAACAAATCAACACAAACAAAAAGTGAAACCATTTTATATCTCGCTAAGAAAAACCCCCACAGAACAGTGTGACGAACACGAACACCACCGCACTTAATCTGACAAATATTTATTTTACATTAGCCCAGTGCTGGTGATGGTGGTGATGATATTAACAACCACAATCACGTGATCTACAATTAACACCCTCAGCAATTACACTGCAAGATTTATTCTGATTTCTTTCTTTAGCTTCTTTTATTTTATTTTTTCCTCTTCCTAATTGTCCTTGTGTAGACAGAAGCTGTTTATTTGGAGAAGTAAATCCAGTGTGTGGTGTTTAAACAGATAGAGATGATCTCAGTAGAAACAAACAACCGGAAATGACGACAAATAAACTGTAATCGAATTCAGAATGTGTCTTTTTATAATCCATCTCAGATTAATGATAATGTGGACGTGAATAATTTGACGAATTGGATCATAATTTATCTCAGAAATCGACAAAAATCTGAATTCTGAGGTAAATATTGAGAGATAAAGAGCTGTTATAGCAAGAAAAAGAGAGAGAGAGAAAAAAAGAGAGAGAGATGACAGACTGAAAGTCGCCTCAGTGTGTGTGTGTGTGTGTGTGTGTGTGTGTGTGTGTGTGTGTGTGTGTGTTCACATTATTTCACCTGTTCTGACAGGAAAAAACCCTCAACCTCCCCATTTCAACCGAATTCACTCCTAAAATCGACATAATAATAAAAATAAAATGGAACCCTGACGGGATTAGCATGGACTGCTAACAACAAGGAAGCAGAACAGAAAAAAACACACACACACAGACACACACACACACAGACACACACACACACACACACACAAGCGCGCGCACGCACGCGCACACATACACAGAGCTACCTGAGGAAAAAATTAGCGATTAAAAATAAACAACAGCAACAACAACGAAGCGTTAATTTAATCTTACCTTTTTGTTCTTCGCTTTTTATTTCCTTTTTCTGAGGAATTTTGTTTTAAAAAATGTTTAAATCCAGTCAGGTCAGAAGCATCGCTGTGAGAGAAAGTAGCCGAGTCCGAGCGCTTTCCCTCAGGAGGGATGTTAGCATGCTATGCTAAGCTATGCTAATCTAAGCTAGCTATCGCTAAATCGCTAAATACGAATTAGCTTAGCATTTTTTTCACCTCAGAAAAAAAAAGTTGGATTCGGACAAGTTTTCTTCACAACATAAAGAGAGTTTCTGATCTGTCCTGCGATTGCAGAACAAACACTCCGGATTATTATTATTTTTTAAAAAAGGATAAATGTTAATCCTTTTAATTTAGATAAAATCCCAGTTTTTTTTCACAATGACTGAAATTTAAAAAGCAGAAAACACAAAAACAACAATAAAAAAAATAAAAAATAACCGTGTTCCCGGTACAATCCGCGCTCTGAGAGTCTCACTGATCAAATCTTAAACATTATTTAATCTATAAAATATAAAATATATATAATATGTATATAATATATAATATAGAGTACAGAGTGAAGAGAGAGCAGCAGAACTGAACAGCAGCTGAATCCACACTGATGGAGCAGCAGAGAGCAGCTCAAGTACACACACACACACACACACACACACACACACACACACACACGAACATCAGCAGGGTTGCCAGATCTCCAAAATCATTACTATGACGTCACTAATATGTATTTTAATATTAAAATGAGCAGCGTTTATTCTCTTCCCCAAACACAGCAAAACAAAACTCCCTTTACTTTCAATTCAATTCAGTTCAATTCAGTTTTGTTTGTATAGCGCGTTTAACACTGGACATTGTCACAAAGCAGCTTTACAGAAATATATATAAACTCAGGATATAAATTTTAAATGTATAAATGTATCCCTAATGAGCGAGCCAGAGGTGACGGTGGTGAGGAAAAACTCCCTGAGACGACATGAGGAACCTTGAGAGGAACCAGACTCAAAACGGACCCCATCCTCATCTGGGTGACACGGATAGTGCGATTATAAATCATTCCCTTCTATAACTGTGTACTACATGGACAAATAGTGCAGTTGTGTAACCAGAAACTTCATTACAGTTATTTAAGATGAACTCTGTGCAGTTTGTTTAGGTCTGATCCACTGATCTGATTGGACGAGAGACGTTCTGAGAGCGTTATATATTCAGTATAGCGGCACTGCGACCTGTCACTGTGTGTATCGCTCCGCTCATCTGCGCTCGCTACATACAATAACAATCCTAGCGATGGATCATTACACTGAAACTGTTACTACGGTTACTACGGGCAGTGTGTGTTACCATGGCAACGTGCAACACTCTATCCGGCTGTCGATTCCCTCAGAACTATTAATCAAACAATATCAGAACTCTCATAAACACCGCTTGTCCAATCAAATCAGTGAACCAGAACTAACTGCTGTATAATGCTAAACATATCTTTTTTATATATTTATATATTTATATATCTCAACAGATGTAAGGCAGAAATATATATTAATGTAATTTTTTTAAAATATTTAATCATGTCAGAATATGTGTAAATATATATGTATATGTATATGTATATGTATATATTTTACAAGTACAAGAGAAGACCACCTCACTGGAGATGTTTTGAAATTTTCCTTTTAAGAAGCTATTTTTTATGTGAATATTTTATATATAGTCATAAATGATGTTTATGATTTTTTTTTTTTTTTTTAAATAAAAAGTCTGCAGCAGCAGTGAATCCATGGATCTGGCAACCCCGAACATCGGGGGGAAAACAGCACTGAGGTTAAAAGAAAAAAGGAAGAAAAAGAAAAAGAAGAGCTGCATTCCAATCTCATACAAAGTGCACTAGACTGAGTGTAGAGCTGATTATACTACACCCTGTGTAGGGCGCCTAGATAGGGAGCTAGGAGGTGTTTAAGGTTCAGCCCAGCAGAATTAACCCGATTGGTCCTAAATTAATACAAACACACAGCAATGTCTGATAGGCGTGAAGTCTGAGCCAATCACAATGCTCCAAAAATGCTCCAATAAGCAGCGAGAGGGGGCGGGGCTTACACACCGCTACCAGGTTAGGTTGAGCTGTTTAATAGGAGCTAAAGTGTTTCATTTTGCACGGATAAAGCAGAGAAATGCTCCCTAAATGCATTAATAAACTCACCTTTCCTTTGTGTTTATATATAAATGAATAAATGGCAGTAATGTAAATTAAAATCGTAAGGATTTGATGAAGGAATGTTACCTGAGAAACGCAATGCGGAGAAACTGTAAAGGGCCCAGAAGCCCAGAGAGAGAGTCTGAGCGCCATCTAGTGCCTGAAGAGCTCATTACTGCAGGGACTGGACTCCTCTCCCACCACAGACACGTCCAATCAGCTCCTCTAGTGCATTAGCGAATGATTACAGGCAGCTCCAAAATTATTGGCACCCTCTAATTTGGACTGGGGGACGATGATGATGATGATGATGATGATTCACTTTAATACTGTTGTGTGTTTGTGTTTTTGTGCGTTCTTGCTGTGTCTCTTTTATATTTTTTATACTTACATATTTTTTTATTTTTTATATCTTTATATCTGCTGCTGTAACAATACAAATCTCCCCATTGGGGGACGAATAAAGGATTATCTTATCTTATCTTATCTTATGATAATAATAATAATGAGATCCAAGAACTAATAGATTGAGCTTAAACATATTGTAGCTGCACTGTATTATTTTATTTATTTTTATTTATTTATTTATTTTTGGTGGCTGTACGGTTAAGGCTCTGGGTTACTGATCAGAAGGTCGGGGGTTCAAGCCCCAGCACTGTCCAGCTGCTGCTGTTGGGCCCTTGAGCACATCTGCTCCAGGAGCGCCGTATCATGGCTGACCCTGCACTCTGACCCCAGCTTCCTGGCAACCTGGAATACGTGAAACCCTGCATTTCATTGGCTCTGTAATCGTACGCTGCACAATGACAATAAAGTTTAATCTAATCTAAATATCAGACTTTTCTATGTTCAGCGTCTCCACTAAGTGAAGCTCCGTGTCTCCGGGACAGAACACAAGCACTGAGTCTCTTCCTGCGATGTCTAACAGGTTTGGAGATGTGTGTAGACGATCTCGAACCATCATCTACACACATTTAAAATATTTCTTTATATTCTCAGGTGTGTGTG